>PVHP010012418.1:0-43033 GCA_004024765.1 Zapus hudsonius
ATTACATTTGTAGGGCTTCTCACCTGTATGTGTTCTCTGATGTTCAATGAGGTGGGATTTCTGGGAGAAAGCTTTACCACATTCAGCACATTCATATGGCTTTTCCCCTGTGTGAATTTTCAGATGCTTAGCAAGGTTTGTCTTCCAGACTAAAATTTTCCCACATATATTACATTCACATGACTTCTCATTCTTATGATGTCTCTCATTGTTAGTGAGATATGACTTGTCTAGGAAAGCTTCCCCACATTTATTATATTTATATGGTTTCACACATCTACGTGTTCTCTGATTTAGAATGAGTTGTGAAGTTTTCTCAGATTCATTATGGTGATATGACTTTTCATCATTATGTGTTTTCTGATTCACAGTGAGGCATAATTTCTGGGAGAAAGCTTTATCACATTCATAAGTCTTCATCCAGTGGCTTTTCTGTTGATGTTTTAAATCAGGATATCTCTGGATTGAGCCTTTTGCTACAGTCCATGGAGCAAATCCATGTTCCAACTTGAAGATCAAATCAGGTTTGGACATACAGCTCCCCAAGAAGATGAGGCTGCTGTAGTTCTCCAGTATCACATCCCTGTAGAGCGATCTCTGAGCAGCATCCAGGTTCTGCCACTCTTGCCAGGTGAACTCCACAGCTATGTCTTCAAATGATACCAACTCCATTTTTAGCTTCCGACCTAAGGTGTTCTTAATTTCCACACAGTAGATCCATTCCCGGCTTCCCGAACATCCAGTGGCTCCTGTGCTTTCCACCCAGCATGGCTGCTCAGAGTCTAGGACACCACGTCCCCAAACTCCAGAGGAGGAACTCTGTCATGCTTTTCTATCACAATGAAACTTAAAACTATAAACCAAGATAAATCCTTTCCTTCAATAAGCTGCTCTTATTGGATGTTTTGCCCCATGAACATGAAGGCATCTACAATAAAATTCTACCATTTCTATAGTTTTCACTTTGCCATTTGAATATCAAAATAATTCAGTAGCAACGGGGTATCACTGCTTTTTTATTATGAAGGTCATTTAGACAAATACTGAAAATGATTCTTCTAAGACACAAAAGTGGCACTGTTCAATCCCTATTTTTCCCACACTACTCCTATTATACTCTGGTTTGTTTGACACTGTATTATATATTAGGTTCAGTATTAAGCACTATGAAGAATAAAAAGATTGAGAAGAGATTTAATTCTTTTATTCTATTTATGAACGTGTAAATGAATAATTATGGTTAGAAAGAATTGGTTTGGTAGAGGAATGGAAAAGAATATTCAATTAATTATACCTGACCTGTCTTAAATCATCTTGACATGAATGTGTGCAATCTGAATAATAATTTCTCACTTTCAGAAATAAGACAAGATATGTCAAGACAGGCTTGGTCAAAAAATAAAGGTCTTGATAAAATTATCTGTCTGTCAATCTTAGTATCTGTCCATTTGTTTAGAAAGGGAGACTGCCATATATAGGATGTCACTGGATGTGTCTGGAAATTTGGTAACTTCACTACACTACATTCTCCTGCAAATGAACTTTGAGAGCTCCTTTGGTAGTTCTAGGAGGGAAGCATGGCTACCCTAATACTCTTGACTAAAGAACAAACCTCCCATATAAAAGAAGGTGTTATTCAGTTAAGTGCTAAGCTTTGAGAGGGATGCTTTTGTAGTGTTGAAAAATGAAATGATACCTTCCAAGTTTCAATAAACTTTTTATGTTAATGAGGTGACACATATGACATATATCCTTATATCATTACCAATTATTAATATTGTATATAGACTCACTTTAAACCTGTTTCTCATCCATCTTTGACCTACAAATCATCCCTGGCCTGTCCCTAAATCTCACTGTAGTCTCAACTTATTTCTGACCCTCACTTCAACTGTCATTAACAGCATAACCGTATTTCTTCCATCTTTATAATATTTGAAGAGAGAGAGAGCACATGAAGAGGCACACTTGGGTTTGTTGTGGCTGTAAACAAATTCCAGAAGAATGCACTACATTGTGCATCTGGCTTTACGTGGATATTTGAGAGTCAAACCAAGGTCATCAGGCTTTGCAAACAAGTGTCTTTAACCACTGAGCAATCTTCCCAGATCCTACATCCATTTAAATAAGAGTTGGCAGCAGGAAAGTTTGAATTCTATAGTCCTTGTATTATTTGATTAGTTGCTACAAAGTTAAAGTAAATTTGTCAAAATATACCTACATCAAAATGCCTATGGCAATGTGATTGAAAATATATTCTTTTTAAAAGGAATTTTTAAAAACTTATTTGTTTATGTGTGTATCAGAATCTCTTGGCACAGCAAAAAAAGTCCACTTAGCTTCACATGGCTACTGGGGAACTGAACCTGGGCTGATGGGCTTTGTTTGCACTACCATTAATCACAGAATCATCTCTCTAGCTCTGAAAATATATTCTTTTACATCGATGGCCATGTCAAAATTATTTACCAAGGAAGACATTGGTTACATATTGTTGTATAACCAATTCCCATAGAAGGTAATATCTTTGACAGGACAATTAATATTTATTTTCACAGTATCTGCAGATAAAAATAATTTTTTTAAAGACTTAAATGGATAGTCCTGGAAAACACTCTGTCATGTGCTGAGGTCAATTCTTCCTTACAAATGTACTCTTCTGAAGTCTTGACTGAACAGAGAGGAGTTATTTCAGAGTTGCCTTATACTCTTGTGGCTGTTGGCAGGCGGTATCTATTCCTTACATGTGAACCTCTACATAGAGTCACTCAAAATAAAAGTTATCTTCTCCCTGATCAAAATGGTCCAGGAAAGAGGGTAGAGTGAGTCACTCACTTGTCTTTAATAAAATAACCTCTGATGTCACATGCTTCTATAAGTGTATATGGATAATTCTTTACATATTGATGCACTATGAATGAGTGGGGCCAAAATTTTTTTAATTTTAATTTTTTAATTTTAATTTAAAGTTTTAAGTGTCATGGGGGGGAATACCATGGGAGCTATTTTGGAAGCCAAACATATAATGGGACATAAACTTTCAGAAGCTTAGAAATAACAGTTTTGAAAACAATCAGGAAAGCAATGGGAGAACAGGAATAGAAGGCCTCTTTAACCACACTTAAATCATGTCTATCAATCTTTTGTAGTGTGTATCTGTGTGTGTTTGGTTATGTGATATATGCATAGATTATACATAAGTATCACAGATGTGTGTCCTGGTGAGTCCTGAGTAAAATGTTGTCTGTCCTCCTCTTTTCACTCATTTGCTTATTTCCTTCTCACTCAACCCACTTCCACTATTTTAATTTTTTTTTCTGTAAGCAAGCCCCAATGATTATCAGATTTTTGCCTCCCACACCCAGATTTTTACATGGGTGTTGAGGAATTGACCTCTGGCAGTTTTTGGCCCTCGTGCTTGAACAAGAAGTGATCTTTTAACTGTTCTTTAGCCACTGAGAAATCACCCCAGCCTCTCACCTATCATTTTGATGTTCAACTGTTTAATAATCTTTGAAACCATGGCCCTAGATAAGAAACAGATAACTATGATCTGTAGCTCAAAAATGTATTAATGCAAGTTTTTCTTGTAAATTGAGTTAAGAGTACTTTTAAAATAGCTGTTAATTATAATAAATTAATGCATAGATGACAGTTTGAAGATGATAGAAAACTAGGTAAATTACTAGATAGATGACAGATACACAATGGTAGGTTATAGATAAGGCAACACAGAATATGTGTAGGGTGCCTCATAATCATTCATAAACATTCATATCAAGCAATTAATAAACAGTAGAAGTTAGACATGTAAACATTATCCTGTAGGAAAAGTCAATTTGGGCATTTCTTCTTAACTATAAGAAAGATCACCATGGTATTCTAAAAACTTGATTTCTCCTCTCAATTATAACATAATTAAAATATCTAGAGACAATCTTTTCTAGCATATCTTAAACATAAATATTAATTTTAGCTGTACAAAAGAAAAGTTTTATGAAGAATTTGTTTGGCAGCACCATACAGATATTTTGGGGATATTTTGAATTTTGAATAAATATTCTAAGAAATCTTGCCATAATTCATTTTTACTACTAAATCTACTATCTCTCTATACCCACTTTTTTCTATATGCTAATACAAGCTGTCATACTATGTGTGCTACTGTTTAATAAATACATTACCTGTTGTCCCACTTCAAGGTACTTACATAGGCTTGGTTCAGTCACTGCTCATAGTGTTATCAGTGTGGGAGTCACTTCCTATCATTATACATGACATTAGTGGATTGTGGTGGTTTGATTCAGGTTTTCCCCATAAACTTATGTGTTCTGAACACTTGATACCCAGGTGATAGCAATTTGGGCATTGGAACCTTGTTGGAGGTGTGTTGTTGTGGGGCTAGCTTATAGGTATTATAGCCAACTTCCCCTAGCCAGTGTTTGGCATACTCTCTTGCTGCTGTTGTCTTCCTGATGTAGGCCAGGAGGTGTCGTCCAGCCTCTGTTAATTCTCTGTTTTCCCCTGCCATCATGGAACTTCCCCTGGAGTATGTATACCAAATTAAACCTTTTCCTTCCATAAACTGCTTTTGATTGGGTAATTTGTGCCAAAAATGTCAAGTTAACTACAACAGTAGAATTGGTACCAAGAGTGGGTTGTTGATGCTAGAAATCTGACTGTGTGGCTTTTTTCCTTTTGGAACTTATTTGCTGGAGGAATATGGAAGGATTAAAAATCTGCATTTTGTATACCTGTGTTTTGACAACTTGTGCAAGGTTGCACTGTGTAGAAATGGTCTGGTGTGAGCAGATGGATATGACACAGAAAGGCAATATTTAAATTGAAATTGCTGCCTGTTCAGCTGCAATTGTTTGAGAGATTGTAGCTACTGAGATTAGGCCTGCTGATCTGCATTGGAATAGCAAAAAGAATCTAGACTTTTTTGAAGGAAAGGGTCCTGAATGCTGAAGAAGTGACATGCTCTACAAAGTTGGCTTTATTTTCCTATTGGATTAATAACTTTGTAGCACACCTGGTACTATGATGTATAACAAATGCAGGAAACCGAGGGTCACTGGATTTGCTTTTTTTTTTTTTTTTTTTTTTTTTTGGCAATGGCCGTTGACAATGAGAAGCAAGCTTGTTGGATTACCTGCATGGAAGCCGGATGGAGTCATGAGGATGAATCATGGGTTTCAGTGGAGACCCAGTGGTGATTCCAGGACTATGAGGCAGCTTCGAATAGAAGCTCCCTGGGTTTTTGAGCAGTCCAACTATAAGGGTGGAATTGGAACTCCAGAGACCCATTACTGGTTACAATTTTTGGATTTGGAGACTTTTTGCTCTTTAAAGTCCTCAGACTTAGAGAATTTCTTGTGTGTCCTGTTTGTTTTAAATCTTGTATTGGTTCCATCTTTCTTTGCTACTTCCAATTCCATCTTTTGTAGTGTGAATGCCTGTGCCATGCAAGGAGAATAGGAGGAATCTATCTTATTTATTAACAGTTTTAGTCAGGGTCTGAGGCCTAAGGGGATCCAGAAGATCCTATTCACATGCCATCTTTCCTGGCAAACTGGAACTCCTGACTGACAATGATCTACAGTGCCCCCTGCTGTCCACATTCAAACATGCTACAACCCCAGTTGATCCAGGTGTGGGAGGACTTTAAAAACCATCCTCCAGATTTATACCTAATCCAATGTTTTCTTTGCCTACCTGAATCAACCTTTAAAGTTGATGTTCCTCCCCCACTTTCATCTTCTTGGCTTTTCCAGTCCTTCCTGATTCCTGCTTTCTTGTGAGACTCTCACTGTCTTGGAATCAGCTTCTTTGCTCAGCATGACCTGAGCTTCTTCCATATGAGTTTCAGTTCCTGTACTTGCCTAGCAGCCTGCCTGGATGAGGATGGAAACCCAATTTCTTAATTCTAGTCTCTCTAGATTCTACTTCCATGTATTCTCAGTTCCTTCCTCAGAAGCCTGCTTTTTCTTCATACATGCCATATACCTGTGGCTCCATTTTAACTAAGCCTCATTTTCTCTAGATCTCCATGCAGTCCACAACTTTACTCCAGTTTGGCTCCTCTCTATTTTAGCTTCAGCTCCTTCTAGCTCTACACATACTTGCAGATAGCTAGTTTCTCACTAAACTTACACCTTTCTTAAATATGTTTCCACATAAAAGTGTGTTCTGGCCTTCCTTCCCAGATCCCAACTCCCTTAAACAAAATCTATATTTGTGATTTCTTCCCAAATAAATTCAATAATTCATATTTTGTCCTTCTTAAATCCATCCTTATTATTATTCTTTAAAGATTAGCAAAGAATGAAAAACTTGGGGTTCATAAATCTGGGGGACACTCTGAACTCCCAAATTCCAACATCACCATTATGTTTCCGTTCTTCCTTCCTTCCTTCCTTCCTTCCTTCCTTCCTTCCTTCCTTCCTTCCTTCCTTCCTTCCTTTCTCTCTCTCTCTCTCTCTCTCTCTCTCTCTCTCTTTCTTTCTTTAGTTATTACAGCTCAGTTAAGAGACCTTGGACTATGGGGATGTTTGAACAGCTATGATATTGATAAAAACTATAGGAAATTTTAAAGTTAGGTTGAATGCATTGCATTTTATATCATGGGTGATATTGGGTTTATAGGGGCCAGAATGTGGTGATTTGATTCTTGTGTCCCAAATAAATTTGTGTTTTTTGAACACATCTGATGGCAATTTGGAAATTGGATTTTTCTAAATGAGGGGTGTTGTTGGAGGTTAGCTTACGGATGTTAGAGCAAGCTTCCCCTTGCCAGTGTTTGGCACACTCTCCTGTTGCTGTTATCCACCCTAATGTTGGCCAGGAGGTGATTTCTAGCCTCTGCTCATGCCAAGTATATTCCTGTCATCACAGGGCTTGCCCTTGAGACAGTATGCCAAAATAAACCTTTTCCTCCTACAAGCTGCTTTTAGTTAGGTGCTTTTTGCCAGCTACTTGAAGATAACTACAACAATAATCCTTTTGGAGCTTGTAAGGGTGTGAGAAGAATGTTCTTAAGGTATCTTCACAAATGACTTGCATATCATCTGAGCTTCAAGTTATAAAATGAAACCACTTTTCAGTCATGGAAGTTACAACATTGACAAGTGCTTGCATTTGATATTATGCTGAAGTAGGTCTGAACAACTGAATTGGGTAATAGCATATCTTCACAACACTATCTTCAGTGACTTCACTTAAGTTTACCAAAACTATGGTATACCATATAAATATACAAATGTTACTAAGCACAATGTTCAAAAATATTTATTAGACACTACCACTTTTATTTCCTGTGAACACCAATGGCAGTGACCACTTGTGATACAGAAGATCTCTGTTGCTGCAGCCATGTTACTGTTGGTTGTGGTTTCCTTCTCTTTTATACAACTGAGTGTCATATTTGAAAAAGACCTCAATCATACAGTCCTTGGCAGGAATTTGGCTGTCTCACTTTCTGGCTTTGCCACCTCTGGGAATACTGAGCTGTCATCTACATTATGCCATATGCGTAAAAATGTGATTTCTTATGATGAGTATGTTGGCATTATGGATAATTTGTTACATCTTGCACATGGTAGAACTTAAATATTTGGTAATCACTGCTATTACCATTATTATGCTTTTTCTCTAAGCACAGTGATATCAATGCAAGCCTAAACTGAGATATAATATCGATAATTATGCTTAGATTTCCTCATTGTTTCTCTCACCTTACCACATAAAGTTGAACAACTCATTCTATGACTTGATATATATGATGGTAGGACTTGTCTAAGATTGTTGGATCAGACTGCATGTCACATGCTCACAGATTATCTGTAGGGAATTCTGTTCTACTTCTTGGCACATTCGAATGGCAAAGGGGTAAAGGGTACCAATGAAAGTAATTTCAGGGTGATAAACTTAATTGGGTTTTATACTACCTCAAAATGCTTTCCTGATCTTAACACACATATACAAATATATACTTGTTCTTATTATAGAAATATATAATGGAAAGCAATGCTAGATAATGTGGTCCAAGTATAATACAGAGATATGTTTTTAAATATCTTTAAGGTTTTCTTGGAGAAATTTGAAATTAAATACTTACACAATTATTTATTCTTGTAAGAAAAATATCAGAGATCCTTAATGACCATGGTATAACCTTGCACACCTTGATAATTTAAGACTAAGTGCTCTTTTTTTTTCAAGAGCTTGTATTCTTGTTTATTATTACCCATTAACTAACCTGAAAATGTTTGCTATTGGTCAGAGCAAGAGTTCTGTTCGATTCAGTTGGCATTTACTAGTTACCTGTGTGTATTTTAACTTCAATTTCCTTTTCTGAAAATTCAAAAAAATTATTCAGCTTCAGGGGGATTATTTGAGATACAATTGTTATTTTTCAGCCTGGCAACACTGCTATTTATTTTCATGTGACTCTGCAAACACAGGTGTGCAATTGCTCATATTTTGCTCATTTGGATGAAAAAAAAAAGGAATCATTTCCAAAACAGCAAATGTTTGAATGACCTTGAGACCAGGAACTGCATTTTACTCCATCTTTCTATACCGCATAACTGGGAAAAGTAGCTGGTACAGGAAGTTGTACAGAAAATGATGGCTACATTGAACTTTCCTTTGTACCATGTGTTTTCAGTGAAGAGAGTCAATTTACATTACAACTAATAATCAAATGTCTTAAATGCATTATCATCGTGTGAAATCCAATGGAATATTCTAATGGGTTACTGAGCATTTTACAAAGCCATTATACAGTCAAACAAAGATTGTTCAATTATTAGTACACTCATGTGAGTCCTTTAGAGTCAAATTGTAGCAAGTACAACAGTAGTTTCTTGATTCTGATTCCAGTTCTGAGCATGTTAGGAATTTTTACTTTAGTAAAGACTGGCTCACTATCCAGTCACTCTGGTTGAAGTTACTGTTGACAAGCTTTCTGAATCAATCATCATTAGTTAACGTTTATGAATCCCTGTTAGTAAATTATTTTAGACTAGGTTTCTTCTCTTCCTATTTCCTTCTACAGACTATTTCAAAGTATCCATATATTATTCAATCTTCTCTGGGAAATGAATCTTACATAACATCATATTTAGAGAGCAGTTACTCTAAAAGAAAACTCTGAACCAAGAGCATTTAACTATGATATTACATTTTATAACTTATTAACCTGCCTTTACAGGAAAATTGGGATAGCACTGATATTATATTTTGACACATGAACAAAAAATTCAGGGCTGTCATGACAAGCCACATGTAATATGTGACTGAAGCAACAGAAATATATTTCCTTATGGCTATATAGGGAAGAATTCCAGATGTTAGTAAGTTTGGTTTCTTCTTAGGGCCTCTTTGCTTGTAGTTGGGTGTCTTCTTGACATCTTGACATGGTTGCTACTCTGGGTCCCAATCTCCTCTTATTAAATGGGCTTTATTCATATTGAGTTAGAGACCATTGCAGTAGCTTCACTTATTTTTGTTTTCTTCTTATTGTTTGGCTTTTTGAGACAGAATATATAGCCCAGAGTGACCTGGAACTTGCATTTTTCCTGTCTCAACTTTCTGAGTGAAAGAATGACAGGTTATGTGTCATTTTATCTAGCTACATCACTTGATTTTGATTACTTTCTAAAGTCGCTGTTTCCAAATAGAGCCACTGATGAACATAGTATTTAAAGCTTAAACTTAGTAAATTTTGTGTGACTCAGTTCACCCTATAACACCACACATGAAAATAAAAATTTTTATTTTCATAAATAAAATGTTTTAAGACATTAAAAAGAAGTGTAGGCTAGTATACTAGCTTACATTTTTATCAGTGAAACAAAATTTCATGATAAAAAAATTAAGGGCAAAATGGCTTGTTTCCTCTGTTTTAGAAGTTTTAGTTCATTGTCAAGGAGGATGGCTCATGGAAAGAATCCATGGAAATGATAGTGTAAGGTGGCTGATGCTCATGTGACAGCTACTGAGAAGAAGAGACCAGGGACTTTCTTCAAAAGTGACCTGTTTCCACCAGCAGCCACACCTTTAGTAGGCTCTATACACTTCAATTTAGAGTGACAAATGGGATTGAGCTTTCAAGATATAAACCTATTAATGTAAGGTCAGACTAAAACCATAGCATTACACTCCTGTTTTTGATAAGCTCATGGACATTTCACAATAGAAAATGCATTCAATCCTATTTTGAGAGTTGCCATAATTTCAATAATTACAGTGATATTCAAAAATCAATTATCTTCTGAGAATCTAGGCAAACTCTTAGCTGTGAGCTTATACAAACAAAAGGAAGGAAAAGTACATATTTCCTACATACAATATCTTGGAACAAAGATGCTAATTCCAAGTAAGAGGAATTGGAGGAAAGAATGTACAGATTGGAACAAACCAAAAAATGTAATTCAGCATGTCAAATACCAAATTCTGTAGCTCCACATCCCTGGGAGCACATAGTGGCATGTTGGGAGCTAAAATGGGCTTGAGTAGCCCTTGCACTAATGGCCCAGCAATTTTCAGCACATTTAGCTTCTATTTTGTGTTGGTTTCTTTTGGTGCCTGCAGATTTCCTTAGTGGACATCCCATGTTCCTGGAAGCTCCAAAATCCTGGATTTTCTGTTAAAATTAAGAATTTTACCTTTTCATCTTTGCACATACCCCACTCAAGTGCTCCCGGAATGAAATACAACATTTCCATATATTTCCTGGCCTCACAGACTTCTATCTAGATCTTGATGAAAGTCTCTATGAGACTGTAAATCTCAAATTTGCATATCTGCCAAACCAGCACTAGTGCACAGTGCAAAGTTCTGCTTTCAGTTTGAGATGTATCTGGTTCCATTCAGATTACAGCAGCATTTTCTGAGTGAGGACCTAAACCAAGAAAATTACTTCTCTTTTGCAGTAGGGTTCCCTAGACCTTCCCTGTTTCCAGCCACTGATATTTTGCAGGCATGTTCTTTTCAAATAAATGGCTTTCAACTGAATTTGTGTTTTCACACTTGGGAGTCTTCAATAGACAGAGCATAATCTTGGCATCACGCCACCTTTACTGTGGAAAGTGTATGGCTTCAGTGAATGGTTTCATTTTCACTACAGTAATTTTCTTAATAATCACAGCTTTGCTTTGCTCAGTCTATGACTGCAACTTTGAGAGTATGTTCAAACTCTTTTCTTTAGTAAACTGTACCTTTATAACATGTTTATGTTATGAGTTTACTCTTTTTTCTATTCTCTCTGTCTCTGTCTCTGTCTCTGTCTCTGTCTCTCTCTCTCTCTCTCTCTCTCTCTCTCATCTCTCTCACCCAGATGACCTGAAATTTACTCTGTAGTCCTCCCTGGCTAGTCTCAAACACAAAGTTTCTCCTACCTCTACCTCCCAAGTGCTGGAATTAAGGGTGTACATCCGGCTCTGAGTTTGCTCTGGATTCCCATTATGAACCTGACTAAAAGTAGCCAGTAAAAACCAGGACACTGCCTGAATGCTATGCTGTCTTGGCATGTCCCCTGCCAACCAAATTAGCTGATTGTTTTTGAATTCAACCTCTGAGATTTTTAGGTTATTGGAAAAAATATACCCATAATATTACATGGTCTCTGGGTTAATTACCCATAGTTCATTGTTCCCTTCTGAATCTACATGAGTACCATCTTTACCATCCACGTTTCTACTGACACACTGTTCTGAACTATTAACAGAATCATCCATTAAGCCCTGATAATTGCTCCTGTGACTCTCTATATACTGTCTTTTTACACTCATCTACAGTCCTAACACATATCAGTTCCCAAGGCTCAAATTGCATGATCAGGTTTGTCACAAACATGATCCCATGTCTCAGGTACCAATTTTCTGTATAAATTACTTTCATGTTTTGATTGAGAAAAATACCTGAGAGAAACAACAGAAATAAGGATAGATGTATTTTGGTTCACATTTTCAGAAATTTTACTCCATCATGGCGGAATAGGCATGGAGAAGTGAGTAGCTTTCTTTATTGGTGGGGGAGCATAAGGTTGTGTGTGGTTAGAGGGCATAAAGCAAGCAGTAGGAAGCAGAGTTGTATATAATTCTTCAAATGCCTGACCATAGTTACCTACTTTGTCCAGCTACACTTAACCTACTGAAGATTCCCCAACCTTTAAATTGTAATGAAATTAGGTCCTGAGCATTCAAAATATGAGCCTATGGGGGAATCTTGAAGTTCCAAAATATATCAACTAGTAAATGAGGGACAGATCTGTAACATAGCCTAAGATTTATATGATTCTATATTTATCTTCTCACTGCCCTGTAGGTTGTGCAATATCCTATTATCAAACTGTTGAATGTGTGCCTTACTTATCATGCACCATTTTTTCCTAAAGGGCGAATTTAAAGTGTTTCCTAGGATTGTAGCTTGGTTTTTTTAATACATGAGATTCTAATACTGTCAATCTGAATATATTTTCAATTTTTACAGATTTCCTTTGCTTGTAGTAATTTTTTTCAGATCAGACCATGAGACAGAATTTTTTGAAACATTCTATTTATTTGCACATGGGTGTGTACATGTACACACTCACACATGTATGGGTGCACTAGATTTTCTTACTGCTGCAAATTGATTTCAGAAAAATGTATAACATTTTTGTATCTTCGTAACTAGGGAATTGAACCAAGGTTGACAGGTTTTGCAAGCAAGAACTTTTAATCACTGAGCCATTCCCCCAACCCTTGGTTGGAAATATTTCTTACTTAGAAATACAGAATACCCTCCATAATTTTTAGTTTTATTGTAGGGGTGGGCATTAACTGTCAGTGGAAATGTATGTTCATTTATGTATTCTTTAAAGGCTTTTCTTACAAACTTCCGTACTTCTTTGTCCTTTGTATAGAAACCTCAAATATATATTGATATGATAATATTGTGAACTAAATCACTCATGGATAACAACTGCCTTAAGTTACCATATCTAAATTAATGTTTGAGAAAGCATGAAATAGCCATCAATTGTTTAAGCGAGTGATATTGTAGGTAGCAGAATCTAGCAGACTTGAAGGTCATTGAAGCACTGACCTCAATTTGTTATTCCCTGGTAATATCAGAAAGGTAAATATCACAGTTTCTCCTATAAAGGATTTTAAAATACGACATCATAGGGAAGATCCACTTCCTCCTAGCCAGTGGAATTTTTCCCATGGCCCTAGGTGGAGAGTTCATTCATTTAAGTCCGTCATTCACTCACCTGGTCAAGAGATCACCACTTACCTAAAGACATGTTGATGCTGTAGAAGGAATAGTTATCTCCTTAATAAAACAATATAACCCCAGAAGTTTCTCCCTGGATGCAGTTCATTAAAGGTCCTCACTGCTGAGCCTGTCCAATTCTCTGAGTTCTAACTCAGAAAACAAATCATTTCCTTTTATCCTTCTGTCCTTTGGACACAGAAAAAAATATTAAGCACATTTGTCCTGACATGGCACTTTTCCATATTTTTCTCATTATATCTTCTTTGCCTTATTCATTTCTTATAGTCTGTGTGCCTAATTTTTCAGTAAGGTGACAAAGGACTGAATGGTATGAAAAATATGCAAAAACATGTTTGGGTTTATTTTTGCCAGGGTAGAAATTTATCTGTCCATATTGTTATCATCATTTTCACATTACTGGAATGAGCATAGTTTGGGGGAAGTTCCATCAAATGGCAGAAGAAGCTACATCCATACATCCAAACAGAATATATCACCAGCTAACAAATAGCAAAAGCATCAAACACAAAACTGATAGCAAGGCAGCAGGGACCCAGTCAGAATTCAAAGAACTCTGTTTACCTTTAGATTGGAAATCAGATCCACCCCCAAACGGACCCCAGAATGTATGTCCCCAATGTTACCTCTTCCAGCCAGGTGGCTGAACATCCAAATTAGAAGCATTAATGAGACATCTGAGTCTATGGGGGACATACATGCAAAGCACCACACTTATTATTGTGGTGTCCTTGAAACTGAAATTTTGGGGTTCATTGTCAATGTACCAATATATGCCAACACACCAATACTATATGAGAATTTCAGGGTGTCCCCAGATTCGTTTGTTATAAATTCTAAAATTTGAAATCTATAGAGCAGGGGAAAAAGCTTAGAGAGACTTTATTAAAAAGGGAGAGAAGGAAAGAGAGATAAGAAAAAAAAAATACAGAATCCATGTCCAAGAACCATGAACATGATTAAATCCAGGCCAAAGAGAGCTCCTACCCATGATAAACAAGAATGGGATAAAGCCAACCTAGGGACCTAATTTGGGGTCACTTGTAGGTTCTGAATGGTGTATCAGCAAACCAGCCCTGACTCTGAGTTTTGTGGCTGAGTTAACAAACCACAGTGCCAGGTTCTGGTTTAATCCTTTCAAGAATCTGAATTCTAAGAAAGGGAAACTTCGTCCTAGGGAGGCACTATGATCTTTTCTGGAAAAACAAATGTAAACTAAAGTTTCCAGAAAATTGCATCTGCTGCATCTATTTCCAACAAGGATGAATGGACTGATAAGAATCCTGTGATCACAGAGATGGAATGTTGAAAGGTTAGAGTTAAATTACCTCAGGCTACATTTAGCTCCTTGGTAGATATTTATTGCCCATTTCTGTGTTTGACATAATATCCTGGTGGCTATTAGTTGAGTTTTGGAATATACCTACAGACCACCAGCTTCCACAAACCTAGGGGCTAAAATTGTACTCAGTCAGTGTCATGGTTTGATTCAGGTGTCCCCCACAAACAAATGAATGTGTTCTGATAGATCTATCCTCAGCTGATGGCAGTTTGGGTTTTACAACCTCAATGAAGTTGTGTTGTCAGGGGTGGGCTTATGGGGTTATAAACCAGCTTCCCCTTGCAAGAGTTTGGCACACCTTCCTGCCACTGTTTACAGTGCTGTGGCAGAAGTGATGTCCAGCCCTCTGCTCATGCCATCATTTTCCCTGCCTGGATAGAGTCTCCCCTCGAGTCCTTAAGCCAAATAAACCCATTCCTCCACAAGCCGCTTTTGTTTGGGTTCTTTCTGGGCAGCAACTAGAAAGCTGACTGCAACAGTTTTGGTACCAGGACGTGGGGTCATCTGTTGCTGCTAGAACCCTGATCTTGTGGCTTTGGGCTTTTGGAAGTGATCTGCAGGAGGAATGTGGAAGGACTTGAAATCTCGGCCTAAGAGATGCCTCGCAGTGCTGTAAGTACAGCATATTGGATCATTCTGGTCAGAGTTTAAAGAACTGAATGTAATGAGAACTATGGACTGTGAGGTTTGGCTTACGAGGGTGAGAAAGAACTTGGTCAGGACTGTGCCAGAAGCAGTTTGTGTGCAAGGCTTGCTGCATTCTGCCTGCCTGTGTCCTGGAAACCTGTGCAGGGTTGTTTTTACATAAAGATGTACTGGTGTGAGCAGATGGAGATGGCACAGAAAGAAAGATCTTTGGGTCGAAACTGCTGCCCGTTCACCTGCAATTGTTTGTGAGATTCCAACCACTGAGATTGGGCCAGTTGGTCTGCATTAGAACAACAGGAAGAATGTGGACTCTTTGAAGTAAGGGGCCTGAATGCTTTGATCCCCCCTGGATTAACAAATTGGTAGTCCACCTGGTTCTGTGGAATGGAGATTGGTTAGAAAGAGAGGGTCATTGGATTTGCAACACAGTTTTGTTTTTGAAAAATGGCCATCGGTGTGTGAAGCAGGTGTGCAAGGTTGCCTGCATGGAGCCCAATGGAGCCATGGAGATGGACTGTGGGTTGCAATGGAGACCCAAAGAATTCCAGGACTATGGGTGGGTGCCAAGGCTAGCTGGCAGCACCGGATGACGGTTTCCCAAACTGTGAGTAGCCGAGCTGGAGGGGCGGAATTGAATCTCCAAGAGACTTGTGTTATTGGTTAGAATCATTGAACTTGGAGTTAGAGAGTGATGGTGCCCTGTTTGTTTTAAATCTTGCATTGGTCAATCTGTTTTTGCTGTGCCTCATGTTTTGCATTGTGAATGTTCTGTGCCATTACAGGTTTATTTTTGGTGTTATGGCTCAATTGAAAGCTGTGGGGTCTTAAAAGTTGAGTTGAACACATTGTATTTGCATCATGTATGATTATTAGTTTGTGGGGGCCAGGGGCTGACTGTCATGGTTTGATTCAGGTGTCCCCCACAAACAAATGAATGTATTCTGATAGATTGATCCTCAGCTGATGGCAGTTTGGGTTTTACAACCTCGATGAAGCTGTGTTGTCAGAGGTGGGCTTATGGGGTTATAAGCCAGTTTCCCCTTGCCAGTGTTTGGCACACCTTCCTGCCGCTGTTTGCAGTGCTGTGGCAGAGGTGATGTCCAGCCCTCTGCTCATGCCATCGTTTTCCCTGCCACAATGGAGTCTCCCCTCGAGTCAGTAAGCCAAATAAACCCATTCCTCTACAAGCCACTTTTGCTTAGGTTCTCTTTGCGCAGCAACTAGAAAGCTGACTGCAACAGTCAGCATCTGAAGTCAGTGGTGGAGATTTTCCCCACTTTGTTGTAATTGATATGGATCTTTTGGGGTGTCCATGAGAACAATGCACCCTTATCTTGGATCTTAGGTGGGCTGTGACTCAGGAGTTAAGGCACTGGACATCAGTGGCCTTCTCTGATGGGTTTTTGTCTTCTGAATTTGACAAATGACATTGACAGACTCCAGTAAGTTGAAATAAAGATTTTAGAAGAAGTTAATTAGTGCTGAGACCTCTGTGTATAGACAATAAGGAGTCTCCAGTGAAGAAGAGAACTCCCTGGGTGACTTTCATTAGGGTAATTATGGAATGTGGCAAAGATCGCTGCATGCCAAGACCAGATTCACAGTTGTTACTATGTGACAGAGACTGGGTTTCAATTTTTCTAGGGGAGAAGACCTAGATTTCTCTAATATGAAGTAATATTATGGTAGGGATCAGAGTTTAAGATTAATCTAGAAATCTTCTTTTGTAGGGAATAACTTTCCATGGAAGAAAAGAGATAAGGAAAAAATAATCCATGTTTCTGTAAGCTTAGTGACATTTCTTGCTTCTATTCAATGAAAAAAAAAAACATTTTTGAGGTTCTGTTAACCTGACTGTCTCACCAGTTTCTGTGTCCTATCAGTTCTTCTGAAGAGGTAGCCCTAGCTATCATTAGGGACCTTGGATACAGACTGAGCTGTCTTCTTTATACTGAGTAGGTTCTCAGGTATGGCAGTTGGGGTACTTCTCCAGTAGGCCTGTTCTATAGGACCCCAAAAGTGTACTGTAATCTTAAATTGTGGTAACAAACCCATATTTCTTACATAAAGACATTGGTATGGAAAAAATAAAACATGGGAATTTTTAGTTCCTTGTATGCCAATGCATCAATAATTTGAGGTGTTTTCAGATCCTTGTCCTATGAATTTGAAGAATGAAACCCACAGATTGGAGGATAAGGTTCAGAATTATTTTATTATATCTTAAAACTTTAGGAGGAAGAAGGAAAGCAGGCCTTAAGCTTAGAACTTGTGAGAATGAAATAAGATGGAATGCTTTCCCAGGGAGGTAAGAGAATGATTATAAATTCCATGAGAGAACAAGACAGAGTCCTTGCCCAAAGAAGCAAGTGGGGTATAGAGAAGCCCACCTTGAGACTTAGATTTTATATTTTGTTTTGTTTTTATGGGGAGTGGATATATGAGGAAGACTAGGTTTACAGGTTTTGATTTATTTTTATATTATTTATTTTTATCCACATAGATAGGTGGCTGGTTTACTCAGTTTACTCCTGATGCCAGCCAGGAGTCTTGGGTCAGGAATTTTGGAATTCACTAGTAAGGGAGTATAAGGACTTCCTAAGGGAGCATAGATTAGGAAAGGCCAGACCCTTCTGAAGGTTTTGACCTGTAGTAAACGGTACTGTCCTAGATTTTCTCTTCCAGGCAAAAGTATAATTCTTACACTTAGCCAAGAGGAAGCCATTCATTTTGGGGGTCCATCAATGCTAAGCTGCCTTGCCAGTTTTTGTCTCCTATCATACACAGATGGTCAGCCAACATATTTGAAAAGTGCCTTGATTTATGACTTTCTTTTTTTCTGTAGCTATAAAACCTTCATAATGATATAGGATTTGGGTGGTACTACTGCCATTGTACCAATATACACTAGCACACCAATAATTTTGGGACATTACAGAATCTTTGCCTCATCAAATCAAAGAATAAACTCTATACACCAGAGCATAGAATTTAGAAATACTTTATTATAGCTTAGAGTTGTAAGGAGGAAGTGCTTTAAGTGAAGGGGGTCTTATGGGAAGGAAGGAAGAATGCTCAAGGAGAGGTTTTGGATACCTTGAACTTAAAAGTGTATAGCCGAGCACTTGCCCAGAGAGGCAGGAGGGGGTTTTAGAAGCCCCATTCTTTTTTGAAAAATATATTTATTATGAATAAGTATATATATATATATATATACATATATATGTATGTATATGTATATATATATAATGATTAAATCTTTTGAAGGTGTCCTCGTTTCCCTCCTCTCTGTCCCCTATCCACTGGGGTACTTCCTCAGTGTGCATTCTGGATCTGTCCATAGGATAGGGTGTATGAGCTGCACCTGAGGTAGCCAGTTTATCTTTTTTTTCTTCCCCCCTCATGTATTATTGCTGAGGGCGGCAATGTCTCTGGATATTCTCCCCCACCATAGCTCTTACATTCTTTCCGCCCCCTCTTCCACTAAGATCCCTGAGTCATAGTTTTGAGTCTGTTTTATTGTTGAGATCTTAAGTATCTCTGGATCTTTACCCTGGCTTTGATGGGTATCATTGGTGTCTATTTCCATTGACCTTTCATGGGTTAATCAGACTTGTTGTGGTGATTGGTCTCCTGTTTGTCTCCTCACTTTCTTGTAGGTTTCATTTGGGCACCTAGCCTTCCCAGAGAAGCCCCATTCTTAAGCGAAGGAAAGTTTTTGCCCAAGAAGGCAAGGGGAATGGATGTTGACAAGCCAACCTTGAGACTCAGATTGAGCAGCTCATTGAGCCAGTCTAGTATTGATATCATGTGTCTGCAGCCAAGATCTCTGGAAAGGAGCATTCTTCTCAGGTATCTTAATTCTCTAGAAAGGCAGTGGAAGTGTAATGGGGACTGGTCGCTGTGGGTGAACACAGGGGCTTCACCGCTGTTCTTCCCCCAGAATCCATGTCTCAGAATGCAAATAAATTGGACAACCTTTACAGAAGGTATTTTTTATCACACATGTTTATTCTAGATTAGAGTCAGTTTAGAGGATTTGGGAATGGGATAGGGGGAGCAGCCCAACCACCATGTGGTCTGCGAAGTTTACAAGTCATCAACAAAAGTGCACAGAATCACCAAAAAGTTGAAAAAATAACACAGAGGTTAAAGAGAAAATTCTCCCCTCCTTCCCCATCTCTCAGATTCTGCAGGTAGTGAGATCAGAGGAGGGGGAGGTGTATGACTCACCTCCTGGTCTGGTGCACCTCTAGCCCAGCAGTCAGGACAGGAAAAAAGAACTTGTCCCAAGCTTGAATTAGGACTTTTAAAGATTTTGCTGGGGGTGGGGAGAGTGGCAAGACCCTGGCCTGGGAGTTTTTGTTTATTTTTGCTTTTTTTTTAGCAAAGTGACATGAAGTCACTGTCCCAGGTGAGGCAACACCGTGGGGGAGGGTCTTTCTCCTAATCCCTCTCAGAAGGACTCCCTAAGGGGGCAGAGATAAGGAAAGGCCAGATCCTTTTGATGTTTCTGACATGTAGTAAAATATAATGACCTAGATTTTCTCCTACAGGCCCAATGACAATTTGTGCATTTAGCCAAGAATATTTAGCATTTAGGCAAAGCTATTCTCCTTGGGGTCCTTCACCCCTAAGCTTCCTAATCAATTTCTGCCTCCTATCAATGAAATTTGCAAGATGGAACATGGAATTGGGGTAAACTAAATAATCTCTTATATCCCCTTTGATGTGAAAATGTGTCTTTTTGTTTTGAAACAGATTTAGAGAACTACTTTACACAGGAGAAGCCATATCCTTTTCTGACCCCTAGCAAAGTAGAGACTACAAGGACAGGCTCAAGGGAATTCCGTCATTTTACTTTAGAGTCTTGGTCTCCTTAAAAAGACTCATAGATTGGAATTATGTTACACCACATTTTCCTGTGAAGGACTATTAAAATAATTCTGAGAATATAATTCTTACTTTAAATGTCTTCCCTTAAGAAACTGGCCTACAATGTATATATTTTGGGTTTTTATGAATGCAAAATCCAATTGTACTGCCAATTCTGAACTGGTTGTCTGACCTCAAATTCAGATATTGAGAGTAGGTTACATTTCTGAACATGTTCTCTGTCTCTTGATTCCTTCATCATAATGGTGTTTCAATTTGCCTTTAAAATCAGGCAAAAGCCCTTCTGAAAAGGACTGCTTCAACAAGAATATTCCCAATTGTTAATTTAGTGAGAGTGAAGTTATGTTAACTCATTGAAATTTAATTGCTAATGATTATAAGATCTTTGGAACTACAGGCCCAGCATCTGTCCCTTTTAAGTGTCTCAATTATCACCACAATAATTTAATGGCATCCTGTTGAAAGAAGCATCTTTGACATGCTAATGAATGGCACCCTGCTCATTTCCATGAACTTAGCATTCTGTAGGTGATGCTATTAAGCCAGGCATTTAAGATTTCTATCATCACTTGGCCATACAATGTGGCTTAAAGAGTGACCAACAAAGTTCATTTTAAATGATGCTTAATACAAATTACAAATGTCTTAACCTGTTGTCACTTATAATTTTATAAAAATTCTTCAAAACCATGGTAATCTTAATATCTACTATATTAGCTAATTTATTCCTGGCCCTAATGTACCTATGTTTTCATCTGGGCTTAATAACTGGCTTCATTACAAAATTTGTGCTTTTCTAATTATTGGTTTATTTCCCTTATGTTCATTTTTTTTAAATTTTAGGATTGTACAATAGCAGTTGCTTTTTATTAATAATATTAAAGTTCTCTCATATAAAATTCTATTGTAGTCTGATTTAGTTTTAACACTGAGTAGGAAGACCTTAATTTTATTTTTTAATATCATTATACTTTTAAGAGAGAAGATGTAAATAAATTTAATATTTGAAAATGTGACAGGGTCAAGCTTCTGCAGGGAACACCCTTCCCATTGAGTGGGAGGTATCTAGTTAGAGCTACAATGTAGGTGCTAAAACTGATTGGTCAAATATGAACCAATCAGCTGTCTCTCTGACTCACCTGGGAAAATCTTAAATTGACATCCCTAGAGGAAGCCGGCCTGTTTTCCCCACATGGCCAGGCCGCAGAAGGATCTCTGAATTTCCAGGAAGGTAATGCCTTCCCCACCCTACCTAATGGCTGGGGTGGGAGCAGGCTCCAGACTTTTTCCCTCATGAACCTTCCCTTCTCATGAGGGGAGCTCCCTGTTATCTTTTCTGTTTCTGTTTATTTAGCTAAACAATATAATAAGTTCTGTTTAACGCTCTGACATTTGTTTTCCCCACACTTTTGACTGGAAAATCTGTAACTCCCCATGTTCCCTTAAAAAATAAAGTCTCCCACTATACCTTACTATCTTATTGTCTATGATTTTAATTCTTTACCTTTATAGACAAGAGCTCGGAGACTCTTTAAACTTGGGGTGCATTGAAATTTTTACTGGGGGTTATCTAAATTCTAACCCTTCCCCACACCCCGTATCATAATCTGTATCAAAAACATTCATTTTTTTTTCATAAATTATGGTATTCAAAGCTATTTAAATATATACAGAAGTTTGTAAATAGAGTGTGAATATAAAAAAGTAATTGCTTTAAGGGCTCTAATAGATATGGTTGAATATTATTAAAAGGAGGTGAATTGCTTATAAGTTAATAAGATAACATTTTAAGCAATAGCTTTTACCCACTGAGTGAAATCCCCAACCCTAAAATAGCATCTTAAAATATTGTCATACACCTAAATTGTCATCAGGATTAACTTAGAATAAAACCTTTGAAAAATAATGATTTGTTGTTCAAAAGGAGAGCAAAGATAGATACAAAGCCATAAGCTGATTAACTTCAGTAAGGACTGATAAAGCAGTTCCTGATTATGAAGTTCTAGAATAAGTGGGAGGAGGCTTGAAACTTCTTTATATATATATGCATATATATTCAAATTTCAATATTATATATTATATTTTCAATATTTCAATATTATATAATATATATATATATTTAAATTCTACATATATATATTCGTCATATATGCATAAGCAGGGAGAGAGCGATAGAGAGGAGACAGAATAGGTGTGTCAAGGCCTCTAGCAGCTACATAAAAACTCTAGATGTATGCACCACCTTGTGTATCTGGCTTTACATGGGCACTGGGGAATCAAACCCAGTTCATTAGGCTTTGCAAGCACATGCCTCAACCACTGAGCAAACTCTCCATCCCCTGAAATTTCTTGTAATTAAGACTTTGAAAAAAATATAAGCATTGATTATTCTGAAAATATTTCTGTTACATCCTTTCAGAATTTGATCAATTAGCTAATCAGATGTTCTTTTGTGATTGGATGCAATTGATTAAATTGTAAATAAGAGAAAACATAAAAGAACCGCAATCACTGAGTTCAATCTCAACAGTGTGTGGAGAAAGTTCCAACCTCGCACAGCACCTGAAGGCTCCGTACACAGGAAACTCATTATATAAGGAACATGATCTCTGTTATTTGCATTGCTTCAAATCTGAATTAAGTCCATTATTTGCTTACTGCCTAAAACAAAGAAAAGGAAGAGGCAGTCAATTATCTAGAGAGCTTTGGAGAGCCCTTGGAGAACCTCCATCTGCTTCTGCTACATGTGTGATAGATGCTAGATGTAGAAATAGCAGTTCATGTGTACACATATAGTCTTATTATACCCACAAGTGTCCATGTACGTGCTATTTCATAGTGAAGTCCAAGCAACTGTACCCAAGAGGTAGAGCATAGTGAAGATGAACATCCCCATAACCACTGCCAAGTCACATGGCAGATTTCCTAGACAAAGATACCTCGTATTCCACTTTTCTTTAAGAGCATAAAATGAAATTCATTCTTCATAGATGTAATGAAGAGAGGGCAAGGAATCTTGTGCTAATAAATAATAAAATTGAATGAGACATGTAGAAAATGGTACTGCTAATGCATTTATACTATATATGCAAAATTAAAAATATAATTGGTATAAGTATTTATTCCCTGTGAAATGAATTATCAAAAGAAAGAATCAGATTGTGAGAATTTAGGAGAGAGACCCCACACAATGTTGCCATGCTCTTCCTTAACCCCTCCCCAGTTGGAGCTCTGCCCTGCTTCCTACAGGATAAAAATGGATATTCTTGTAGATATTCTTGTTTGATTTTTTTCTTAAACATGTATGTACTTTTTTTCTGGAGATTTTTTCTTGATTCTACCAGCAGTTAGGGATATTTCTTCAGAGAGGAGATTGTAACAGTTAATTCCTTCAGGAAAGTTCCATAGACACCCTCCCCTTGAATGGGAGATGTTTCTAGCTAGAGTTCAGACCTAGGTGTTAAACGGATTGGTGAAGTATAGGCCAACAAGCTATCTCTCTGGCTTTCCTGGTGGAGGTCTTAAAAATTCACAGGAAAAAAGTCCAGCCTGTTATACCTGCACATTGCATTTAAGGAGAAGGACTTACAGGCCTTTGAAAGGTAAGGTCAGGGGTGAGGAAAGGCTCCAGATTTTTCCCAAATGAACATTTTCCTCATGATGGGAGCCCTCTATTTTCTTTCCTTCTTTTGCTTGTTTAGCTAAACAGCATAGATGCTGTTAAGCCTTCTCCCATATGTTCTCTCCACACTGGTGGTTGGAGATCTCTAACTTCCCATTCTCTTCTAAATAAAGCCTCCCACTATACCTTATCTTCTGGTGGTCTATAATTTTAATTCTTTAACTTTATAGACAAGAGTTTGTATACTCTTTAAGTTCTGAGGTGCACTGGATTTTCCTGGGTTTCATCTAAATTCTAATCCCCAGTTCCCTGTTACAAGTTGGCTAAGAAGAAATAAAATTAGGGGGGGGCGGAGCAAGATGGTGGAGGAGTAATAACGTTGCCAAGACTCTCTGCGTAAAGGTTTGATTTTCCAGGTGGGATCCAAACTTTGGACACCAGCCAGACCTGAGCCCAGGCCCTCCCCCCCCCCAACTCCTGAGCCAGTGCAGACGGAGTTCCCCAATGGCTCTCTGCTACTCAGAGGAGCGGAGAGCCGAACTTTCCCCAAACAAAGCTCCCGCCATGGTCCGCTCAAGGCCACCGATTGACCAGCTTCCCCTCGCAGGGCTTCCCTCCCTCCAACACCGGAATCTCGGACACGCTTCTCTCCAGGAATCCCCACGTACACAGGCAGACGCGATCCTTGGGC
This sequence comes from Zapus hudsonius, assembly GCA_004024765.1. Taxonomy (NCBI): domain Eukaryota; kingdom Metazoa; phylum Chordata; class Mammalia; order Rodentia; family Dipodidae; genus Zapus; species Zapus hudsonius. Next base: position 24,487 of record PVHP010012418.1, read on the forward strand.
AACCTGACCTAGCTTGGTTCAGGGGAACCTCGGGCGGGTGCTAGCCAGGATTTCACAAGCTGTCTCTCCATGGAGGCTCAATTTTCTGGCTGGGATCCAGGCCCCGAGTCCCAGCCGGAACTGAACCAGGCCCAGCCTTTCCCCAGCTTCGGGACCACCACAGGGCTCCCCAGCGGCTCTCTGCTCCTTAGGGGAACATGGAGCTGGACCCTCCCCCACCCTAAGAAACCACCATTGTCCCCTAGTGGCCCTGACGCCATTTGAGCAGCTTCCCCTGGCAGGGCTCCCCTCTCCAGCACCCGAACCTCGGACAAGATTCTCTCCATTACCCCCCAGGTACACAGGCAGGCGCAATCCTTGGGCAACCTGACCTAGCTTGGTTCCGAGGCCAGACATCAGGCAGCTGCCTGGGAAATTCGGCAGAGGCAGGTTTAGACAGGTACCTGCAAAGAGGACACAGGCGGTCTCCACGCTAGTACCAGGGATCATGCGCCACTGCCGGGAAGTAAAGTGGGCTGAATAGCACTCCCCAGGGTGCCTGAGTCCCACTCCCATACCTGAATATGGGCAAGAATCAACGGAAAAAAACCCACAGAAATCAAAGGAACTCCCCAACCCATGGCCCCTAGTCCCTTTAAGGAACAGGAAAGTGGCAAGGATATAGAGGCAGCACAAATACAATCGCAAAGAGAGAATAATATGACTACTTACAACAACTGCAATGAAAATATGAAACAGTTAATGGCTGATATGGAAATTATGAGAAAAGACATGAATGAGATGAAGCTTTCTAACTCAAGCATAGATTCCAGACTGAATTTAATGGAGAGAAATATGAATGAATTCAGAAACACATTAAGTGAGTTGAAGATTAATCAACTAAGGGAGGAACTATATAATCTATTGATTAAAATTGATGAGGACTTCAGAAAACTTAAAATTGATTATCAGAAATCACAATCAAAAATAAAAATAGATTGGAAATTGGAACTCACCAAAGAATTGGAGATTATAAACAAAGTTATAGCAGAAACCAATAATGAAAAGGAGATGTTAAAAACCTCCCTTGAATCAATCAGTCCCAGATTTGACAATCTGAAGGACAGAATATCAGAAGTTGAAGACAAGTCACAAGGAATTAATAAGGATGTCATAGGCTTCAAAAATTTCAAGAAATCAAGTGAGCAAAATTTGAGGGATCTATGGTACACCATAAAGAGGCCCAATATTAGAATCATGGGGATCCCAGAGGGAGAAGAAACCCAGGCTAAGGGCATAGGAAATATCTTCAACAGAATTATTCAAGAAAAATTTCCCTATTGAAAAAGAGAAAGCCCACTCAAATTTCAAGGGGCCCAAAGGACTCCAAAGAGACAGGACATGAAGAGGAATTCTCCAAGACACATTTTAATTAAGATGCCTAACATAGAAAGAAAAGAGAAAATACTCAAAGCTGCTAGAGAAAAACAGACAGTAACTTGGAATAATGCTTTTCAGGGCCTAAAGAAGTATGGTTTTCAACCTAGTCTAAGGTACCCAGCAAAGTTATCCCTCATGAAAGATGGAGAAGTGAAAGTGTTCCATGAAGTAAACCAGCTCTATGACTATTTGAAAACAAAGCCAAAATTTCAGAAGATCCTGCAAGAGATATCCCACACATTAGAAAGAAGAAATCTAACTCAGAAGACTACCAGAGATCAGACACGAAAATCACTGTCAGTGCGCTAATAACAGCAACACAGACAACAAACCCCATTAAGCCTTCATCATGGCAGGGCTTAAAGCAAACCTCACAGTTATATCACTGAATATAAATGGACTTAACTCCCCTATAAAAAGACACAGACTTGCAGGGTGGATCAGAAAAATGGACCCTTCCATCTGCTGCCTTCAGGAAACACACTTTAGTTCTAAAGACAGCAATCTTCTTAGAGTAAAAGGAAGGAAAACAGTTTAACAGGCATGTGGAAGTAAAAATAAAGCAGGTGTGGCTACATTAATCTCTGACAAAATAGACTTTGCACCAAAATCAATTTAAAAGGATCATGATGGACACTTCTTACTAATCAAAGGAATGATCCAGCAGGAAGATATCACCATCATTAACATATATGCACCAAATTCGGGTGTAACACAGTTCATAAAGGAATCCCTACTCAAAAATAAAGCAGACATAGACTCTAATTCCATCATAGTAGGAGACTTTAATAAACCTCTATCAACTCTAGACAGATCAACCAAACAGAAGATCAGCAGGGACATAATGGAGCTCAGTAACACCAATGACCAGCTGGGGATAACAGATATTTACAGAACGTTCTACTCCAAAGATACAGAATATACATTCTTCTCAGCAGCGCATGGGACTTCTTCAAAAATTGATCACATCTTAGGTCACAAATATTCCCTAAACAAATTCAGGAAGATAGATGTAGTTCCTTGCATCATATCAGACCATAGTGCATTAAAGGTATAAGTTAACAATGGAAGAGGATCCAGAAAATATACAAAGTACTGTTACCTGAATAATTCGCTCCTAAAAAATGATTGAGTCATCCAAGTAATAAAACAGGAAATTCAGAATTTCCTAGTAATAAATGATGACGATAACACATCATATCAGATCATATGGGACACAATGAAGGCAGTCCTGAGGGGAAAGTTCATTGCGCTAAATGCCTTCATATCAAAGACAGAGAGGTCTCAAATGAATCGCCTAACCACCCACCTATGATCATTAGAATGGACGGAAAAAGCTAACCCGAGGAGCTCAAGAGAAAAGGAAATAATTAAACTCAAAGCTGAGATTTATGAATTGGAAATATAGAAATCAATTAAAAAATAGATAAATCAAAGAGTTGGTTCTTTGAAACAGTTAATAAGGTCAACAAACCCTTGGCCAATCTAATCAAATGAAGAAATGAGAAAGCCCAAATCAACAAAATCAGAAAGGAATGTGGTGAGATCACAACAGATCCTGAAGACATTGGAAGAATCATCAGGTCATACTTCCAAACCTCTACTCCACAAAATTAGAGAACCTGGAAGAAATGGATAAATTATCAGACCCAAAGAATAGTATAAGTAACCTCTTGAAGGTGATTAAAGCCTTTAGCAACGTGGCAGGATACAAAATTAACACATGAAAATCAGTAGCCTTTCTTTATGCGAAAGACAAGCAGACAGAAAAAGACATAAGAGATACTGTCCCATTTTCTATACCCTCAAAGAAAATCAAATACCTTGGAATATCACTAACCAAGGCTGTAAAGTACTTATATAAGGAAAATAATGAAACACTCAAGAAGGAAATAGAGGAGGACGGAAGAAGATGGAAACATATTGCATGTTCATGGATAAGGAGAATCAATATTGTAAAAATGTCAATCCTGCCAAAAGCAATTTACAGATTCATCATGGATAGGGAGAATCAATATTGTAAAAATGGCAATCCTGACAAAAGCGATTTACAGATTCATCATGGATAGGGAGAATCAGTATTGTAAAAATGGCAATCCTGCCAAAAGCGATTTACAGATTCAATGCTATGCTGATAAAAATTCCAACCTCTTTCTTCACAGACATAGAAAAATAATCTCTAAATTCATTTGGAAGGGCAAAAGACCTTGGATAGCCAAAATATATTTTAAGTAAAAAAATCCTACTCAGGAGGTATCACCATACCTGACTTCAAAACATACTATATGAAACCATAGTAATGAAAACAGCATGGTACTGGCATAAAAACAGAAAGACAGATCACTGGAACAGAATTGAAGACCCAGCTTCGAATGGAAGTAACTTCAGTTATCTGGTCTTCGACAAGGGGGCCAAAAATGTACGCTGGGCCAAAGATAGCATCTTCACCAAATGGTACTGGAGGAATTGGATAAATACATGTAAAAAAAATGACAGTAGGCCCATTCCTTTCACCATGCACAAAAATCAACTCCAAATGGATCAGAGACCTTAATATAAATCTGGTAACCTTGAACACCCTGGAAGAAAAAAATAGGAGGAACTCTACATGAAATAGGAGTTGGAAAAAATTTCCTGAGCAAATCTCCAGCAGCCCAGGAAATACGACAAACACTTAACCAATGGGACCTGATCAGGCTCAAAAGCTTCTGTACAGACAAACAAACCATACTCAGAGCCAATAGACCCTCTTCAAATTGGGAGATGATTTTCTTCAGCTACAACTCAGACAGAGGCCTTATTTCCAAAACCTATAAGGAACTCAAAAAAATTATTAACAAAAACCCAAAATGCCCCCTCACAAAATGGGGTACTGATCTCAACAGAGAATTCACGGAGGAGGAAACACAAATGGCCTTGACTCATTTAAGAAAGTGCTCAACATCCTTAAGCATCAGGGAAATGCAAATCAAAACCACAATGAGATACCATCTTACCCCTGTCAGAATGGCAATCATAAAGAAAACCATCAACAATCATTGCTGGTGAGGATGCAGGGAATATGGAACCCTCACTCACTGCTGGTGGGATTGCAAACTTGTTCAACCACTATGGAAAGCAGTGTGGAGACTTCTAGACAGAATGGACATAGACCTTCCAATGGACCCAGCTATCCCTCTATTAGGCATCTATCCACAAGATATCACATCTTGACACATAAACATTTGTACAACCATATTTATAGCAGCTCAATTCATAATAGCCAAGAATTGGAATCAACCCAAATGCCCATCCATGGAGGAATGGACAGAGAAACTGTGATATATTTACACAATGGAATTTTACTCAGCTGAAAGGAAAAATGAAATATTGAAATTTAGGAAAAAAATGGTCTGACTTTGAGCAGATCTTACTAAGTGAACTCTCAAAAGAACAGAGAATCGAATGCTGCATATTTTCCCTCATATGTGGCCCTTAATCAGGATAACTGTTTTCTTCATACAGACTAGTAGAAAGACATGAGACGTTATGAATGAGGGGTAAGGGATGGGGGAGGGGAATGGCTTAAGTATGAGGATAAACCATATTAGATTCAAAACTATAAAATCCTTATGAGCATTCTGTAAACTATTGAGAATGTAGTGAGCATCGCCTGGCAATAGGGGCCATGAGGAGTAGGGGAGATAGTCTAAGCCTGTGATTAATTAGACCAGCCTGACAACCCCTGGTTACAACCACTGGTTCCTTCCCTCACTGAGCTGTTGACCAAAGCAACTCATGAGAATCCAACAACAAGACAGAATTCTGTCAAAGCTCTTGAGTGTCCTCCCCAGGCCTGAGGCAAAACCCTGTTACTGAAGAAACCACAGACTGCATCGATCAGCATCGAGAAACCCTTCAACGTCCGGAACGGTATCCAGCCCCCAGAAGGCAGTTAGTGTAGGGCTGGAAGGCACTGCACAGGCTACCAGGCAAAAATGATCAATGACTGCTGGAATAGAGACCACTGACACAAAACACAATCTGTGGTCATGAGTAGGCTGACCACACCTCCTACTGGGAGAGAACAGTGAACCAAGAAAGGAGCACATGTGTAATGGAGGAGCCTGGGCCTGGGAGAGACAATCAGCAGCTTTCAAATTCGCCCAATTTTCCACTTGGTGAGGGAGACCCCTTGGCTGGAACTTGGGATTCAGGACGATGGGCACCAGATACCGTACTCTTGGGCTCCCCGGACAAGTTTCACCGTGGGAGTGATTTACAGGGAGGCTACTAGTGATCGAAACTAGGTAGTCCAGAATTGTGTATGTTTGTTGGCCTGCACTGATCTCACTTTCTGATGGAGATTGTGTTTGTATTTTTCAGGATGCAGCAAGAGAGCTGGGGCCCATCTAGCTGTGCTGGCCAACTGTAGGTTGATGGCTGAGATTCTGGCAGGAGAGGAGCCACCACAGTCATACTGTGGAGGATCCATATGGAACCCCGCAGAGAATGACGGGATGAACAAGGGGCCCACAGCCACAGCCATTAAATCAACACACGATAAGACAGTGAGACAGAAATCAACTTGACACAAAGACCCCTAAGCTCACAACCTTAAAGCAGCCTTAATACTCATCCACCAGGACTCAGGGATCTATGTGGAAGAGGCAGCGGAAAGATTGTGAGAGCCGTGGTGGGGGAGATTATCCAGAGGCATGGCCAGAAGAACCTGGCTGAATACTAGGCTATCTATGGTCCCCTGTCACAAGGACTGATCCAGACGACCCATGGAGGAGGTTATCCAGTGGAGGGGGGAGGGGAGGGCAGCGGGGAATTGGGGATAACAACTCATTGTTTGCCCACTAAATGTTGTAACTCATTATGGACAATAAAAAAAAGAAATAAAATTAGTATTTCTCACAAATGAATGTATATGCAAATAACTTTACACAACATTTATATTTGTTTGGGATTTTCAATCATGAGGTCAAAAACATGTGCTTGCTAGCATTTAATTCTATTTAAATCAATAAATGTTGAATACTTAATATATGTAATAATGTTTTGTACGCTGTGAGGGCTACTGGTACAAAAAATCTGTAGTGAAATCTGTCTTAGTCAACCACATGCCACTGGGATGAACCTTCAAACCAGGCACAGTTTTTGGGAGAAAAGGATTTATTTGTAGCTATAGATGCAGGGAAAGATCCATAACATGGAAAGAGGCTGGCCCTCTTTCACAGGTCCAAGCAGAGAGGGAAATCCATCACCAATACCATACACACAGAACAGCAAACAGGCAGGAGGGCAAAGAGAGATGTGATGATTAAGTTTTGATGTCAACTTGACCTTTCAAGTAATCTTGGATGGGTCTCTTAGGATGTTCACAGGAAGGCAGCCTCTCAGTAGGGGGGCAGGATGTAAGGAAGCTCAACGGAGCTAGAAGTAAACATTCTTTCCTATATAGGAAGTGCAGGAAGGAAATTCCAGAGACTCAGGAAGCCATTAAGTCTGGGATAGAATTGTAAGACCCCACCCTACCTAGGGCTATATAAATGTGAAAGAATTCTCTCCTTACTCTCCTGTCTGCTGTTCTGTTTGTGTGGTGTTGGTGATGGGTTTCTCTCTCTGCTTAGTCCTGTGAAAGAGGGCCAACCTCTTTCACTGTTACAGAACTTCCCCTCAATCTGTAGATTAAATAAATAATTTCCTCCTATAAACTGTTGCTGGTTTGAAGATTTTCCCAGCAATGTGTGGCTGACTGCAACAAGAGAATTTCTTCCCCTTTATATAGCCTTAGGGTGGCATTTTACAACCCTTTCCCAGACTTAATGGCTTCCTGAGTCTCTGGAATTTCCTTCCTGCACTGCCCACACAGGAAAAGATGTTTACTTCTAGCTTCTTTGAGCTTCTTTACATCCTGCCCCCTACTGAGAGGCTGCCTTCCTATAAACACCCTGAGAGACCTACCCAAGATAATTAAAATGATCAAGTTGACAACAAAACCTAGCCATCACACTGGGTACTATCTAAGTTCTAATCCCTAGCGCCCCTGTTACAAGTTGACTAAGAAGAAATAAAAATTAGTATTTCTCACAAATGAATGGATATTCAAATAAACTTGCACACCATTTAAATATGTTTGGGGATTATCAATCATAAAGTCAAATACATGTGCTTGCTAGCATTTAATTTTATTTAAATCAGTAAATGTTGAATACTTAATCAATATAATAATGTGTTGCATGCTATGAGGACTACTGGTAAAAAATCTGTAGTGAGGGAATTTACAATTTGGTGACTCTGTTAGTTTAAATGGGGGTTACCCCCATAATCTTATGTGCTTTGAATACTTTGTCTGAAGCTTGTGGAAATTGGGGATATAGTGAAAGAACCCCCAAGGCCTCTCTCAGGAGAGCGTGCCCCAAAACTGCAATAACCACACCAGCAGATGCAAAAGCAAGGGGATTTTATTCTTCGGCTGCACAGTTGGGCTCCACAAGCAGGCAGATGAATGTCCAGGCAAGATGGAGCCCCAAAGAACAAAGGAGCAGGGTATTTATAGACAGAAGCTATCTAATTATAATACAGCTTAGGTCACAGGGTGTGTGGTATTTCTATTGGCTCCTTTCCGGTATCTGTATGCCTCTTGATTGGTTACTTCCTTGGAGCCACATCCCAGGGCCAGCCCACATTCCAGGACAGCCATATGCTTCCTTATATGGTGTCTTTTTTTTTTTTTTCTTCCTGGTCTTTGTGACCAGACATTCTTTAGGGAGGGGGAAGTAAGTCTAAAAATGGAGTCTGCTTTACAAAATGGAATCTGATTTATAAAATGGATTCTTCAATAGGGACATGCTGTAAGAAGTGTTTCACTATGGGCAAACCCTGATGTTTACTAGCCCATCTCTAAGCCCAGTACTGAGGCAACTTTTGCCCAGATGATGTGATACCCAGCCTCTTCTGTAGCATGTTTTTTTCCAAATTCATGAAACTTCCCTTCAAATCTGAAAACTTAAACCCTTTTCTCCCATCAGCTGTTTTTTGGTCTGGTGTTTATTACCAACAACAATATGGTGAGAAAAAGGGAGAACCTAACATTTATTGAAACATAACTTTGTGACAAATTGTTTTATATTCTTTACGTGCAACACCTTATTAGATCACTGTTAGGAAATGGTACTGGCATTGATATCCTATTTTATAGCTGAAGAAACTGAAACTCCTATTATGTGAAATAACTTGCCTAAATCTATAATTTTGGTTCTTGATCCAGCCAGAAGCTCAGAAAGGAAATTTCTCAGCTTAAGACCCACATACATGATATGGAGATTTCTTAGAGTGCCCTGGAAGAGAGCTTTCTCTCTTGCCATGACAGGACTCAAATTTCAGAAAACCAAACTCAAGCTCTCATTGTGAGATTGGCTAATTTGCAACACAAGTTCAAGTCCTAGTCTCACAGGCTATCAAAAGTTAAAGTGGGGGCACTGATTGGAAAAAGAGTGGGATCCTGTAACTTGGGATGTGTATGTCTGGGAAGACCCTGAAGAATCTTGGGTCATTGAACCTTCAGATTCTGAAGAAGTTTTTTTTTTTCCTTGAGGAAGTAGTCTACCCTCCCTTAGTAGCAGTTGCATCCTCAGCCCCAGGACCTAAAGTATTATCCTTTTCATCCTTGCCTGAAGGAATCAGGATGTGCTGGAAAAGTCCATACCCCTCATTCCCCACCCACTTTGTCTCTAGGCCCATTACTAAATGTAAGGTAAAGCAGATCCCTATAGGTGAGATAGAAAATGTGTCACAAGAGGAGTCAAGATACACCCCTAGAGATCTTCAAGTGTTTGCTAACTTGTATAAGCAAAAGCATGGGATATATTTGTGGGAATAGATTCTAAAAGTATGGGATAATGGTAGAAGGAATATAAATTGGATTATGCTGAGAGTTTATTTGATTGGTTGACTGACGTATGGATCCAAAGATGGCCCACTGTGAATGAGCTCGAGTTGCCTGCTATCCCTTTGGTTAATGTACATGAAGGAATTTAAAGGCTTAGAGAACTTGGAATGTGGCAATAGATTTCATCTTTGCCCTGACAATGGGAGGGTCCAGAAGATGTGCCCTTCATAAGAGTATAAGAAGCAGATTTGTGAGGGGTGTTTCTGCATACTTAAAGATCCCAATATTTGCTGTAAAATGTAAAGAGAGTTTCACACTGAGAGCTTTAGGTGCTGTGTTAGGTGAATTAGATGCAATATGTCTAGCTGGATCTCAGAGTAACATGGGCCAAGTGGCAGCACTGAATCACAAAAGACAAGGTTGAGCACGTTTGCCATAATAGATAGTATAGGCAGAACAATGTGCATAAGTGTATGGGAGCATTCCTCAAGGAGACCATCCAGCAACTTGGTGGCAGGTTGACTACATTGGACCCCCTCCATCATGGAAAGGGCAGCTTTTGGTCCTTATTGAAATAGACTCATTCTGGGTATGGATTTGCTTTTCCTGCCCAAAGTGCTTCAGCAAAACCTACCATCCATGGCCTCACAGAGTGCCTTATCCATCATCATGGTACTCCACACAGCATTGTTTCAGACCAAGGAACATACTTCACAGCCAAGGAAGTGCAGCAGTGGCTCAAGCTCATGGAATTCACTGGTCCTACCAAGTGTCCCACTACTCAGAAGCAGCTGGCTTCACAGAACATTGGGATGGCCTTTTAAAGAACCAGTTATGGCACCAACTAGGTGGTACTAGCCTAGAGGGCTGGGGCAGGGTTTTCCAGCATGCTGTGTATGCTCTGAAGCAGTGTCCTATAAATGGTACTGTTTCTCCTATAGCCCGGATCCACAGGTCCAGGAATCAAGGCGTGGAAATGGAAATGGTACCATTTGCTATTACTCCAAATGACCCACTAGACAAATTTTTGCTTCCTGTTTCCTCAACCTCATGCTCCACTGATATAGGAGTTCTAGAGTTTCTAGAGGGGAGAATGCTTTTGCCGGGAGGTACTAAGTGATTTCTATTGAATCGGATGCTAAATCTTCCCCCTGGTCACTTTGGGATCCTGAAGCCCTCCAGTCAACAGGCCAAGAATGGAGTTATAGTGTTAGCACCAGTGGTTGATTCAAAGTACCATGGAGAAATTGGAATACTCCTCCACAATGTAGGTAAGGAAGAGTATGTCTGGAGTGCAGGAGACTGTGTAGGGCGCCTCTTGGTGTTACTATGCCCTGTTATCAAAGTCAATGGGAAACTGTAACACCTCAATCAAGGTAATGTGATAAATGGCCCAGATCTATCAGGAATGAAGGTATGGGTCACCCCTCCAGGTAAAGAACCAAGACCTGGTGAGGTGCTTGCTGAAGGTGGAGGAAATACAGAATGGGTAGTAGAAGAAGGTTGTCACAAATACCAACTTAAGCAATATGACCAGTTACAAAGATTAGGACTATAATTGCCATGAGTTTTCTGTCTTAATTCTAAGAATGTTTGTGCAAATGTACACCGATACCTTAGTTTTTCCTTTATTTCTCTATTATGTAATTAATATTTAGATTCTATTACTAGATAACCATTGTTGAATTTATATTTAACTTATTAGATATTACAAATTTAAAATTCTTCTGGGGATCTTGCCTTGTATTGAAGAGAGATTATGCATTTGTGGTTTATGTGGGATAGTCATATCATAATAGGCAGAATTATGATCTTGGTACTGTCTTCATTTGGAAATTATGAGGTAAGGAGATATGAGGAAATTATGAGGTAAGGTTTGATGTTATGTTTATAAGGGGTGGTTAGGTTTTGTTGTCAATGATCTTTTAATTATCTTGGGTGTTTTACATGAAGGCAGCCTCACAGTAGAGGGCAGGAAGTAATGAAGCTCAGAAAAGTTAAAAATAAACATCCATTCTTGTGTGTGCAGTATAGGAAGGAAATTCCAGAGACTCAGAAAGCCATTAAGTCTGGGATAGGGTTGCAAGACTCCACCTTAACGCTATATAAAGGGGGAGAAAATCTCATCTCTACTCCCTGCCTGCCTCCCTGCCTGCCTGGCTTCTGGTGCTTGTCATGTGTCTCTTTGTGGGCATTGGAATGAAGCTTCCTCAGCCTTCCAGCCTGGATGGATGACCAGTACCTCCCCAGGAAGCCTCTAGGACTTCAGTGCTGGATTAGGAATGCCTAGACATCCAACCATGTGGACTGAGCTGTGACTGCTTCTTTGACTCTCAGCCTTGCAGATGGCTATTGTGGGACTGCTGTGAGCTAATCCAATAAACTCCCAACAATCCAATAAACAATTCATTCTGTTGATTCTTTTCCTCTAGTGAATCTTGACTAAAACAACAGGATACCATGATAAATTAGGAAAATAAATAAAATGGGTTATTCTAAATTTCTTCTCATTGAGTTTAGCTATTAACTATAAATGCTTGGTTTTCAGATATTAATATATATCAACTTCAATGTCATTATGTCTGGGACTTACACAGTTCCAATATCTATCTTAGATAAACTTCTATGTCTCCAGTCTTCTAAATTTCTGTTTGTAGGTATTCTGTCCTTTCAGTTGATTTGTTCACATTAAGATATTTAATTGTATCTAAATTTTTCCTCTCTTTAGCAACCCACATTTATTCATTGAACAATTCTTTAAGTTTCCATCCACAAAACATTTAAAATTTAATCCATCACATATTGATATTGCTCTGTTCTCAGTCACTGTAACCTCATTTTTATATAATTGAGATAGTCTTTGAAAAAACATAATTTCCTCTGTTTCTTTTCACCAGAGCAGCTAGATTGTCTGTTTAAACTTCCCATATCACATCTCTTCCAGTGTCAAAGCAAAAATTAATTCCCCACCTTTACCTCACCCTAATAACCTCCTGACCTATTTTTATAATTATATATATATATACACATATATATATAATATTTTTATTTATTTGCAAGAAGATAGAGAGGGGTAGTGTGTGTGTGTGTGTGTGTGTGTGTGTGTGTGTGTGTGTGTGTGTGTGTGTGTATTCGTTTGCAATGGCCTCCTGTCACTGCAAACCAAATCTAGACACATACACCACCTTGTACATCTGGTTTTATGTGGGAACTTGGTAATTGAACCTAGGCTGGCAGGCTTTTCAAGCAAGTGCCCTTAAACTCTGAGCCATCTCTCCATCCCATAACTTCATTGCTTAATCTTTTTGTTTCACTCATGTTCTCTAGTAACCCTGGATTTTTGTCTTTTATGGAATCCACCCAACACTTTGCTTTTGGTGTCTGATTCCATTTCCCTGGAATACTCTTTCCTCAAATATTCTCATGGAGGGAAGAATGTATACATTAATATTTTCTGGACAGTCAAGTATTTGTTTAAAAATTCTTCTTAAGGAAATAATTCAATGCACATGCAAGGATATATAGACATATGAATATTAGAGTAAATTATGAATCAGGATACAGGTAAAATATTAATTGTAGTATTATGGATATGTTTAACTCAATCACTGTACCTGAAACCAAATTTTTCTTTTATACATTGAAAGAAATGCAAGATACCATTACTTGCCATGGAAAAATACTGTAGTAAGTAACCATTTCAAAATATATCTGAGCCATAAAAAGGGACATAGTAGCTAGGAAGCACTAACATATATGGAATACTAGTACACTGCAAGGATTATAATGAGGTTGAGAAAATAATTTATCCAATTGCTTTTCAGAGAGCATAGATACTTTTTTGTGATAATTGTGGTGGGTATGGAATGATGATTCATTTAGGTTTGTGCTCCAGAACTACAAAATTTCCTTTTCAGTAGAATAGGCAAAATTGTGAATTTAGTTTTCCTTTGAATCTAGGCTTTATACATGTTTGGTGCCTTCAAAAAGAAGATGAATTTCCATCTAACCACAAAATGTTTCCCCTTATCTTCCTTCACCTAATTCTTCTTGGGCTCTTCCTTCTTAGGAAATCCAGTGTGAAGAAATGTCCAGATCACCTAGGGCTTGCATAGATGTCAGCAGGTTGCATGGATGTTTTTGATTTTCACTTTGAATAAGAAAGGAAAAAAAGAACTTGATTGTATTTTGTGAGGTTTTCATTCTTGTTATTTAAAAATGTTTTTGCTTATTTAATTGTAAGCAGAGAGAGAAAGACAGAAAGAGAAAAGACCATTATCCTAGATGGATACTACTTTCCGTCTAAGTGGTCATCAATGTAGTTCAAGGTTCAGTAAGATAGTCAAGAAACAAGGTAGAGGTTGATCAATTAAGGCACCTGGCATCAATGTTTGGCCTCCCCATGCACATGTACAAATGTCCATGTGCTTCTACCACACACATGTAAAGGTGCATAGAAATACACATACAAAAAGTACCACAAAAACATTTTCTTATACTAAAAATGTGTGTATTCATACTTGCCATTTTTCTATATCTGTTGTAAATGTCACTTATCTTTATCATGGGTAAAATTTCAGAAGTAGTTGAGCCTGGCATATATGGTGTTCATGATTAATTAATAAGGACAAAATGATTTTACAACTTAACACCACTATTCTAACTCAGTTGAATCAAGAATTCCCAATATAAAACTGGTCATTTCAAGATATCTCATTCAGAAATAGGTTGTCAAGATCCAACATACAGAATGAAGCATGTATTATATGTTCAATCTGGTTCATTGCAAACATTAAAGCAAAAGAGTTTTCAACATAATTAAACTCAGGTCCTTTGGCAACATAACCTAATTTGTGTTTTCTCTTGCTAAATTAAAAATAAAAGAATATTCTTCATTAATTGGTCATGAATATTCTGAACATGACAGAAAATGTCATAAAAGCCATATCCACAGGTCTGAGATTAGAGAGCCTTCTGGCAGGGTCAGGGGTTTAAATCTGGCCCTGGTTGATTGGAGAGGAGTGAAAGTAATTACTTGAAGCTCTCTCTGATGTATTAATTAGCTGTGAATGAAGCAACAGCTTGCCATACAGGGTGCTTTTATAACCAATTTCTATTCGATGGATGATCAGTTGAATAACACAAATTACTTCAAGTAGGACCAATGTCTCTGTGCAGCAAGGTGACAGCATCCTATAAGTTTCCTTTTGTTTCTTTTTTCTTTTCATTTCTTTTTTTCCCACTGAACCTTCCTAAAGGCATAGGAGTGTCTAAAAACAAAGGTGTCTCAACATTTTACACAACAACTTGTCATGAAGCAAACATTCCTTCAATTATTTTCATCTAAAAAAATCAAAACTGAATTGAAATTTGACTACTATAGCTACACACTTGCTTTGACCAGAAAACAATGATTTATTTGACTCCCATCAAGAAAAGACTACGTTGGAAAATTGCATTACTTAAAACTGTTGGCTTAGAACACTCTGTTGAATTGGCTTAAGACCACATGGACCCTGGATGGAAAAATGGAGGGGAGAAAAATGATTTTACATGAGTTTAGGCTTCCATAATTGATAATTATTTAAGTAATTTTTTGATCTCTGCTTCAATCTTCACTTCTATAAATAGATATGCTAATAAATCATTTTCTATCATAATCATGCTATTGTGGAATTAAGCAGTAATGCAAATTTTTTTAAAAATCTGTAAACCATAAAGTACTATAAGATATTTTTAATTCTATGATTATAAAAAAATAGTAATTTGAATTTGTCCATGAAAGAATATAATATGGTCCAACTTTTCCAAATAAGAGTAATTCCCTTTTCAGCCTTGATTTTACTATGTACTTATTCATTTCTAGTAGCACAAAGTTCACCACATACAAAGGTATCCTATGTCAATTTCCTTTTTTTTCTTTTCAGCTGAAGAACTTAAAAGTTCTTGATTTATTGATTTCCTCACCCTTATAGCCTAAATTTTACCCACCTCTCAGTTTATATGTTGAAATACAAACAGTTCTATGACCTGTTTTGATGTACAGACTTTAAAGAGGTAATTAGAAGAAACATGTTATTAGTGTGGGTTGTAATCCAATGTGACTCTTTCATTA
Organism: Zapus hudsonius; assembly: GCA_004024765.1. Lineage (NCBI taxonomy): Eukaryota > Metazoa > Chordata > Mammalia > Rodentia > Dipodidae > Zapus > Zapus hudsonius. The sequence goes on from PVHP010012418.1 coordinate 39,900, forward strand.
TAAGAAAAAAATAGGACACAGACTAGAGAAAAAATGATATGAAGTAACATGGAGAAAATGACCTTATATAAGACAAAGATGGAATCTTCTGTATAAATCACCCTTGCTAACACTATTGTCTTGGATCTGTAGCCTCCAAAAAAATGAGAGTAAAAGCATTTTATTGCTTAGACATCCAGTACTCTGTTGTAAAAGCACCACCAAAATAATACACCCACTCCATTATTTTTCTATCCTCTGGTTCTATTTATATTGTTCTCAATATTGAAAGAATGGTTTTCCTTAGAACCACAATGGTATTTGAAACATTTCAAAACAACTGTAATACAATGCATCAACTGAAGCTTGTAAACTTTTACAATCCTACAATTCATTAAACAGCCATGAATGTGAAAGTTTAGAAAAGTATATTGTGTTATATGTTTATTTCATAAGGTGCTTGTGGTGAAATGTTATGAACATATTATTCTTACATGAATTCTCTCAATGTGGATTTAGATGATCACATTCTAGATTTCAATACAGTCTTATACTTTCTGAGTGAGAGAAATCTTTCTGAAGCATAATTCTATTATCAGTTCAGTAACTCTTCCTCCTCTGAATTTTGCTCAATTTTCCTATCATTTTTTTTTGTCTCAGTCAGGTCAATGATATCACTCCCAAGAATAACCCAAAGATGGCATTTCTTTCTTAGTTTCTCCATATACTTTAATCTTAGCTTGAGCTCAATTCTGGTAATTTTCTTGTACCCATGTTTCTTTGCTTAATCTCTTTAGACCATTATTAACTTGTTCACAATTTATCCATTATTCCTTTACCAAATAAACACACACACACACACACACACACACACACACACACACACCACATTGTCATTGTAGAACCGATCCTGCCATCAATGATAAACATTACATAAGTGACTTCTACATTTCCCATAATTACTACTAATTAAATCATCAATAAAGGGATGAAAAATGGTAGAACTTTACTTTGGCCACTTCTGGTAAGTTGCTATATCTCTATCACTTATATTCGTTTAGAGATAATTTGGTCATAGAGCCACAACTACCTGATGAACAACAGGGAGAAGGAAAAGACATATTGATGGACAGCTTGAGCAGTCATGCCACTGATGTGATCTCTCCCTAATCCCCATATTACATTATGATAGAGTACTATTGTGTTTATTATTGTCTTTTATTTTGTATTATCATAAAGAGCTAAGGCAAAGACAAGACACTGTAATTACCCATGTTTGCCCTGGGAAACAATACTTGAACAAGCAATTCAATCCAGTTTCTTCCTCTTTTAACGTATTACTACTACTATATTGCAAATGGGCTTTCAATATCTTTTTCTCTCCAAACATACACACACACACACACACACACACACACACACACACACACACACACACACACGAAAGTAAACACCTGGGGTTCAGAGACCAATAATTTCTGAATTAAAATGCCCATTATATTACTGGGCCCTGAATAATCATTAAATGAATGCATGAGTAAATAAATGAGTGTGCTGACTAGTTTATTGAAGCAATTACTTAAAGGCTGGAGAGATTGTTCTGTGGTTAAAGGTACTTGCTTGAAGCAGTTACTTAACCACTTGACTCTGTTGCCATTAGATGTGTTCTCTTCTCCTATGTATTTAGAAACATTACCAAATTCCTTCCTCACACCAAGGAAAATAATGTATACAATCACATGTGCATTACTCAACCATTTCTAGCCACTACTGATCTCCACTTTATTAATGCTGCTAGGTTACCTGTTTGGCAGTATGTTCTGTAATGTACTTGTTCATTAACCTCAAAATTACAAATCTGAGATATCTGGGTTTCATAATTGTTGGATAAAGAAGAAATCTTTTTGGCTTTTGAATGTTTATACTTTTCTGCTCTTATATAGGTCAAACATATAGAATACCAACAAAACAGGGAAAAGAAAACTTAATTTAGAAGAAAATGCATAAATTTTTAAAAATCAGCTTAATAGAAATTATCAACTTAAATAACATAATTTTTTTTGCATTTAGGAGACAAATACTTTGCTATTTTATAGGTCTTATTTTCATTCCAAGTTGTAGCAGTGGACATTATATCGCCATTGCTCAGGTCTTCTGGCTGTCTTTTAATTCTTCCCATATCTACAAGGATCACTGACAAAATTGTGTCTTCAGAAGTGAAAACTTTTTAAAGCTTGGTTTAATCTATTTGTGTTAAGATATCTGACTGTGCTTCAAGTCTTAACTTTCATTCCAAGATAAACTATTTCTTCCTGGAAATAGTACATACTTAGATTCTAGTGAAATTTCCTAAATTTAACCCATTTTATAGCACTGCACATTTTATTGTTTTTATTGTCAATGTATACCCTCCATGCATTGCTAAAACTATGATTTCATATAAGGAAAATAATCAACTTTGGATATCATTTGCAAGTCACAATACAAAATATGTGGTATATTTATTCAATGATTTCTGACATTCTTTCTTGTAAATAATTTTTTAATAATAAAATTGGATGGGATACATAAATATTATCCAATGAAGAAATATACATGCAATATTTTGTTTAAAGAAAACTATTTATAAAATTTACATTTACCTCATTTTTGAAGCATAAATTCTCAATATAAAGGAAACATAAAACCAACTAGGATTTCGTCTCCGGGGGCTTTCAGACTGCTCAATTATTCACAGACTTAAACATTCTCCCCTGCTATTCATGACCCCTCTTGCCAGTTGACACCCACTATTTACTCTTTAGGTTACAGTATGCTCGTGAGGATTTTATGTTTTCGAATCTAATTTGGATTGGCCTCCTGTTTAAGCCATTCCCCTCCCCCCTTCCCATACCCCTCATTCCTAACATCTCACTTCTTTCTATAAGTCTGCATAAAGAAAACAGTTAACCTGAATAAGATTGTGAGAGCCGTGGTGGGGGAGACGGTCCAGAGGCATAGCACCCATCAGTAACAACTGACTTGGGCCAGGAAGACCGGGATGAGTACTAAGATATACAGGATCCCTTGCCACAAGGACTAATACAGACAGCCCACGAAGGAGGATATACAACTGATCAGGGATGGGGAGGGGGGGAATTGGGGAAGTCGGGATA
>PVHP010012419.1:0-29908 GCA_004024765.1 Zapus hudsonius
GAGTGGGAAGAGCAGGAAGAAAAGCAAGCTAGAGGAGGTTCTCGGCCTTGAAACCACACTAAAACCACCTTAGGACCTTTAAGAAACTTCCAAATACTGGGTTCCATCCTCTGACATGGGCTGAACAGGTCTGTAGTATACCTTGGCAACAGAGTTCTATTTTATAGATAATGTTACAAGCCATTGCTAAGAGCTTTTCATAAAGAAGCCCCGCTTTGGTTTTGTGTTTGCTGTATAGGTTAGCGTTTTGTTTTCAAGAAAATGGATTATCAGAAAGATTTTCAAAACAGGCGTAATATATACATTTTTTGGTATGTTGAAATTACTTTTTTCCTCAGTGTAGCTGATATAATAAAAAGAAAACCATTAACAGAAAAGGATATCAGTGGGGAAAATATCACATTATCCCAGGGTAAGAATGCCAAGACAGTAGCAAACAGTGTAGATCACTGGCCATATTTCTAAGTTATAACCCAAGAATTTATAATACTTACTAAGTGATATGTAGAATCATGCAAGGTCTAAGGTAATTTTTATTTTGGAGTAATTTCTTAGTTTATTTTATAACTGATGGGTCAGAATTCTAGGCCTGGTTTCTCTAGGCTTTTGTTTGTTTGTTTGTTGCTTACAAGCTTCAAGGTTCTGTCAGCAAAGCACGGCCAGGGTTGAGGTTTCATCCCAGTCTCAGCCAGGTAGAGCTTTTCATCTGAGCTTCCTCAAAATTCTCACAGCATGAATCTTCATATAGATTTTTTTCTACTAATAGGAACCAGTCTCTCTTTTAAGGTATTTCACCTTAAATCAGATACACCTGATAATCTCCTTTCTGATTAACTCAAACTAATCAACTAAATAGGCACATGCATTCTATCTATAAATTGCTTTCATCTTTGCCATATGCCTCAGCCTAATTACAAGTACCAGAAACTGTCACATTCACAATCCCTGCCCACACTCAGAGGAAAGTGAATATGAGGGAACTGCCTGTGGGCTGCCAGTGCTGTTGGAAACAGAACTCTGAAGTTGGCAGGTTCTCAGGAAAATACCAGTATAAGGGTTTGAAAATTTGAAATTAAGAGATTGCCAGTGCTCATAATCCTCCTCCCCACTTCCTGCCAGACTCAAGGGAATGGATCAAACTGCAGTAAGAGAACTCCAAAACAAAGAATAACCACAAAACCTCTCCTAGCCACAGGCTCAGCTGCATAGAAAGGGAAGTTCACGACTATGTGCAGAGGCCTGATTCCAATACTAAGACTCCAAAGGTCGAATGGAGCTGCCCATTCAAGAGACAAGAGAGGAATTCCCACTAGAGGAGTTGCTATTCCAGGGTCTGGGAAAGCCCAGATAAGAGCAAAATGTCAGGCCAGTTTGCAAATATGATCTCTCTCTCTCTCTCTCTCTCTCTCTCTCTCTCTCTCTCTCTCTCCTGTTTCCAATACCCCATTTTAGCAGGCCAGCTCAGCACCCACTCTGTCAATTGCTTCTTTTGATTGTGTGTATATGTTGGGGGTGGGGAGACCCAGGAGTTGCACTTTGTTTCTGTTTTGTGTTGTTCTTTTTTTCTCCTTATTCTTTCCTCTCACAAAGAATATAGCTTGTTCTGGTTTGCAGGAACTTTAAGCCTCAGCCTCCTGACTATTAAAACTATTCAACATTAGCTATTAGTATGCCTTCACTTCTATCTCTTGAGTATATCTTTAACCAAACTCTCCCTTCTCCTGAATTTTTTTCTGTTTCTGCTACAGTTCTACCTTCTAGTCATGTTCCCCTCCTTTATTTTTCTCTATATTAATCCAGTATGACTTGTTATATGGAATTTTTTAACCTTTACATTTTTTTCCTCAAAAACTCACAATAATTAATATCTGAGGGCAGGCAATACTGTCATTGTTTCCTTACTCCCTACAATGCTTAGTATTTAAGAGGTGATTGTTTTACAATAGACTATATTTATTTTGTAGTGGGTCTATCCCAAGACAGTGAATGGCTTTACACACAATTTTCTACTTGAGTGGAAGGTCTGAGAAGTGATCCAAGTGCCCCTATCCTAGTCTAACAGAAGAAGACGGCACTTCAACCCTACTAACAATCCAGCCTCTTCTATATAGCAAATACCAATATTGAAATAATAAAAGTGATCTAAAAATTCAAACAATGATCTGAGCACAAAACATACAATAATGAAAAATCAAGACCTGTCCTCTCCAAAACCCAAAAATCCTTTGATGAGAGACTTAGATGAAATTCTTGATGAAACATTTAAATGCATGATGATAAATAAATGCAAATACTGAAGGAATTTCAAGAGAATGCAAATAAATGATGTGAGGATAGTTATTAAGCAATTGAGGACTGAGAAAAATCAAACACTAAAATATCGAAATCAATACCCACTTTTCCATAATAACCCTGAATATTAAAGGTTTCAATTTCACAACGAAAAGACACAGACTAATAGACTGGACAAGAAAACAGTATCCAGTTCTTTGTAATCTCCAAGAAACCTGCCTCATCACTTAAGATAGAAACTACCTTCGAATAAAATTATGTAAAAATATATTCCAAGCAAATGGATGCAGGAAACAAGCAGGCATCAATAGTTTAATATCTGTGAAATAGACTTCAAGTTAAAATTAGTAAGAAATAAAGAAATCCACTTCCTACTGATTAGCAGAGCAATCTATCAGGAGGACATTACAATTCTAAATGCATATGTACCAAACGTAGTTGCATCGAATTTCTATTAGATATACAATCAGAGTTTAATCTCAAAACAATATTAGTGGGTGACTTTGGTACCCTACTCTCATTAATATGATAGCGCATCATAATAAAAACTAAACATAAAAATAATGGAGTTAAATGACATTATGGATCAAATGGACATAATAGACATTTATAAAATATTCTACCCAAACAAAGTAGAATATACATGCTTCTCAGGAGCCTGCAGAACTTTCTCTAAAAAAATCACATATTAGGACACAAAGCAAATATCAACAAGCTATAGTAAATTTGAATCAACATCTGGTGTTCTATCTAACCATAATGGAGGATAGCTAGAAATCAACAGAAATAGAAATTACAGAAAACAAACAGACTCTTGGAGATTAAACAATACCCTTTGGAATGATGAGAAGGCCATTGAAGAAATCAGAATTAAAATGAGAACACAGCATACTCAAACTTATGGGACATAATGAAGACAATTCTAAGAGGGATATTTATAGTTCTAAGTACCTACATTAAAAAAAGATATTCAAATAATAAGAATAAGCTGGGTGTGGTGGCACACACCTTTTATCCCAGGACTCACTTGGGAGGCAGAGGTAGGAAGATCACTATGAATTCAGGGACAACATGAGACTCTCTGACTGCATAGTAAATTCCATGTCAGCCTGGGCCAGGCTTAAAAAACAAAACAACAACCTTAAAAACAAAACAAAACAAATAATATTAATAATGCAACATAAGGCCTTGTCAAAGTAAGAATAAACCGAACACCAAAACAACAGATGGGTAAAAAATTATTAAGATCAGGGCAAAGACTAATGAAATGGAAATTTTTTTAAAAAGTGAGAAGTTCTTCAAAAAGAATAAGTAAAATTGACAAACCCTTAGCCAATTTACAACAAAAAAATACAGGAGGCCCTAAAAACAATAAAATTAGAGATGAAAAGGGATACATTACCACAGGTAACAATAAAATTAAGAAAATCATAAGGTCATATTGAAAAATCTGTATTCTATCAAATTGGATAATCTAAAAAGGATTTCTAGATACATATGGCCTGTTTATATTAGACTGAGATGAGACTAATAATATAAACATATCTATAACAAACAACAAGACTAAAGCAGCAATTTAAAAAATATCTCATCCAAAAATAAATTTCTGGGTTCAGATGGATTCACTGAAGATTTCTTTCAGAACTCTAAGGAAGAACTACAACCTATGCTTCTAAAGTTATTCCATAAAATATAAAGAGAAGGGATACTTCCAAATCCCTTCTATGAAGCTGGTATTACTGTTCTAAAACCAGATAAAGGCAAAACAAAATATGTAGACCAATCTCTCTGGTGAACATAGGTGCAAAAATTATCAATGAAAATACTTGTAAATCAAATTTAAGAGAACTATATACCATGATCAAGTGGGTGTCATTGAAAGAATGGTTCAACATACATAAACCAGTGAATGTAATTCATTACATAAATGAATTCAAGAACAGAAATCACATGATCATGTCAATTGATGTAGAAAAAGCTGTTTGACAAAATCCATCATCCCTTCGTGATGTTGTACTGAAGAGACTAGGGTAGGAAGGAACACATCTTAGCATAATAAATCCCATATACAACAAACCTATAGTCAACATCCTGTTAAATAAAGAAAAACTCAAAGCATTCTTACTAGGATCACGAACAAGACAAAGGTGTCCACTCTTTCATCATCTGTTTAACATAGTACCTTAACATCTTAGCCAGAATAATAAGACAAGAGAAATTAATAAAAGGAATATTCAAAGGACTGAAAAAAATTAAACATCAGTAAAACAACCCAATCAAAACAGACTGAAGAACTGAACATAAAATTCTAAAAAGAAGAACTAGAAATGGCTAAAAATATTTTAAAAGTGTTCAACATCTTTAGCCACCCAGGAAATGCAAATAGACACTACACTGGGAGTTCATTTCACTCCTTTCAGAATGGTTAGCTTCCAAAAAATATGACAATAAATGCTGGCATGGATGTGGGGAAAGAGAGATCCTTGTTCAGTGTTGGCAGGCATGGGCATGCATGCACACTAGTTTAGCCATATTGGAAACCAATGTGAAGGTTTTTCAAAAATCTAAAAATAGAACAAACTAGCTTTAACACTAATGAGCATTTAACTTAAAGCCTTTATAATCTACTTTTCACAGATACTTGTTCAACGATATTTAATCACTACTATATACTCAATAGTTAAGAAATAGAATCAGCCTAGCTACCCATCAACTGAGGAACGGACTATAAAGATATAGTACATACACAATAGAGTTTCATTTAGCTGTAAAGAAAAATGAAAATATGAATTTCTCAGGATAATAGATGGACTTGGAAAAGGTCATAGTGAGTGAGATAGCCCAAACTCAGGAACACAAATAACACATATACTTTCTTATATGCAGTTCCTAGCTGTAAATTTTGGATTAATGACTAAAAGCCAGAATAAGAGACTGCAGAGGCCAAGGAGTTGGAAAGGAGCCATGGGGGTTATGGAGAGTCAGAGCACAAGGGACATGAAAGCAGAAGGGCTTCATAGTGCAAGGATGGGGATAGAAGGAAAAGGGAACAGGGTGGTGGGAGGGTGGATTAAAACTAAGAAAATGTGTATTATCCATATGGGCACCTAATACTTGGTAAACCAATCCAAATGTATAATTTTTATTCTGGGTGTGGTGGTGCATACCTTTAATCCCAGAACCTGTGAGTCAGAGGTAGGAGTTAGATGCCTGCTGGAGCTACAGAGTAAGTTCCAGGTCAGCCTGAATTAAATCTGAGTTAAAATGAGACCCTACCTCAACACAACATCTGTATGGTGCCGAGGCCTATATATATGAAGGTTTCCAATATATGTAACTATTTCCAACATCTATATGTATATAAAACTATTCCCAGATGTTATATGTCATTAATGATAAATTCTAGTATCAGGGATCAGATACTTCCCAATGAATTGTAGGTGAAGGAGAATACAGAAGCTCCTAAATCAATTTACATTATTGTTATTGCTCTTAGCTGTCCTTAGAAAAGACGTGGTAAGTCTTGTTTTTTGTTTTTTTGTTTTTTTTTTTGCTTAAAACTCCACACATTTGGGTTGTAGGACATAGAGAAACTAAGCTGGTATTAGGCTGGAAGCTTCTTTCCTACTGGCTAGCTTTTTCCATACTAGAAAGTATTATGCAATCTTCTGAGCCCTGGTAATATGTGCTCACTGGTGCAATATTGGCATGAAAGTTATGAAAGTAAGTAACTGCTCTTTAATTGGATTTGAGACCAATTCCACGGGAGACAATTCACGCCTGGTTCTGTAAAACTGGCCAAAAGCAATTGACTAGTGATTTGGGCACTAGGAAGGAAGGAACCTACTACTCTGATTATGCTGAATGAACAGCATGTCAAACTGCCATCCAAATTATATTTGTTCAAATAAATTAGCATTGGCAGCTAAAGCAATAGGGTCACAGATGTGGACTGAAGACAGGAGCAAATCCAAGAAAAGGGGGAACTTTTGAAGCTCTACTTCCACCAAACTCTCTTCAATCCTATGCACCATCTCGTTATGCAACTTTTTACTGTTCCTCTACTTCGAACTCTGTGGTCTTCTTTCTCTCAGTTCTGCCTCTAAGTCATAGTACTTGGAAGAGATAATGTCTTTATCTGTTAGCAGGCATAAGAAACTGATTCTCTTACATTCCTGTTCTATAAAGAGAATTGTAGGAGTTTTAGGATGAGGGACACAAGACTAGTGAGAGGACAGAGCCCCTTCATTAGCCCTGAAGTGTTGAATTATTTCTTTCCTTTCTAGTAGACACTTGAACTAACTGCAAACTGTTTTCAATTTCTTCCATTTCAGAATTGCCATGCAGTAAACAGAGTGACAGAAAATGCAAAGATAATGTATATTTACCTGTCTCTTAATACTTCAGTATGTTTATCTGAGTGGAAAATTAGTAAAACCACTGTAGCAATACCATTGAGAAATCTGATCTGTGATCAGGAGAAACGGAATTGAAATTTAGCTAGGATGTTTTGACCAGATTTTCCTACCTTCACCAAAAGATTTTTCTTTCAGGTTATATTCAAGAAAAATGTGTCATACCATGCCCATTTGATTGCAAGTTAAGCGACTGGTCCAGCTGGGGTTCTTGCAGTTCCTCTTGTGGGATTGGAGTAAGAATTCGATCTAAATGGCTCAAAGAAAAACCTTACAATGGAGGCCGACCATGTCCCAAACTGGATCTCAAGAACCAGGTAAAGTGTATGACACCACAAATAAAAGGCTAAAATCCATTCTATTATTCAAGTTGATCTTGTTTTCCTATTATAGGTAACTTCACAAGGTTGAAGAGGGGTTACAAGGCAGACACTAGGATAATAGAATCAGATATAGAAGCCTTGCCCTCTCCTACGCAAGGAGGAGACCACCTTTACACTCAGCAATAATTATGTTCACAAAATCACATCCAATTGAATTTTAAATAATCTTTCAGTATAACTTTCTCTTATAAATTGCATAAAAGGTTGTGTTTAAATGATAGTAATGATGTTCAGATACTATCAATTTATGATAACAAAAATGGAGTTCATAACTAACAATTTCAGACATAGTGATTTATTTTTATTTTCCCTAACCTCATATCCTAATTTTTCAATTATATAATCTTATCAATTCTTCTACAACTTTTAAAATCTATTTTGTTTATTTTTTGACATTGTTCTCCAAAACTCAGATGTATTTTTATAAGTGAAGTCCTGATGGCTACTTCTTAGTATAGATGCATAATAAAATTCTCATCCTAAGCAAGGTTTATTATTGTTCAATTTGCTTTATTCACATAAAAGCATATAAGAACTCATTTAAGAATTTTTATAAAGAATTAAAATTTTATCCACAATTGCATACTGATTCTCTTTTTTAAACTCAGTTTAATAGGTGGAGTGTAAGATAATGTCAATAAAGTTCTTTATTCTTAAGAGTAGTGAAGTATGTCTCATATGGCTGTGAAGACCTTCTTGACTAAGAAATTCTTAAGAGTAGCACAAGATTATATTACTAATTCTATTGTTGTTGTTTCTTTCCTAATAACCCCATTTTGATCTGATACTGCATAGATTTTAATAGAAGGGAAATCACATATATTGGTTTTTAATTTGCTCAGCAATTGTAGTACTGCTTAGACTTTAATATCATGTATGAATTCAATACTAAAAAATCAACTATTTTTCTGTTGTTTATAAAGGACATAACTCATCATAAATTATCATTCTATGAACAAATATTTAAATTCCAACATAGGTCAGAGTAATATGATTGCATGTTTTTAAATGTTATAATGGCAAAATAATGGCCATAATATTTTCTCCCATAATGTTAGCTTTGGAAGGGAAAAACTAAAGGAGAGGATCATGAAAACACCATTAAGACTGTGAATTTGGGCTGGGTAGATGGCTCAGCAATTAAAGTCACTTGATTGCAAAGCCTGCCAGCCCAGATAAAATACTCTTTTAGCCCACATAAAGCTGAATGGGCATTCATTTGGAAAGCCAAGAGTCTTAAGCATGCACCACACACACACACACACACACACACACACACACACACACACACACACACCACATTTTAAAATTATTTTGAAGAAACCTCATAAATAAAGGAGTTTGGGTAACAGAACAGTGAGATGTTATAAGTAAAAACAGAAGGGATGTAGTCATAGAAGAGATAGTCCAAGTAGATAAACCTATAAAGAAAGCAGTTGTCAAGATTTATGGTTTGTAGGATGACTTTCTTATGAATACTTTATGAAGACCATTTGATCATACCTAGGAAAATTTCCAGTCATTTGAAATGGAAAAGAACTACTAATCACTTATTTATGATAACCCATAATTCAATTACATTTTCCTTGAAATGGTCAATGAAAGCTGTCTTTGTAATACTAGTTCTATGCACTAATTTTTATTATTTAATTATTTATTTATTTGAGTGAGAGACAGAAAGGAGAGAGAGAAAGAGAGAGAGAGAGAAAGTATAGGCATACCAGGCCTCCTGCCATTGCAAACAAACTCCAGACACACGTGCCACTCTGTGCATCTGGCTTCCCCTGGGTACTAAGGCAGGCCATCAGTCTTTGCAAGAAAGCTCATTTAAACACCAAGCAATCTCTCCAGCTCTAATTTTTATACTCTTAATTTTAAAGTAGGAAATTATGTAAGAAATACAAGTACTTCATTGGAGCATAGCTGCCAGGCCTCTATTCTTGGTTACGAAGGTTAGTGTATAGACACATATGTCTGAAAACTGGGACTAGGATGGCAGCAAGAAGGTTGTTTATTACCTGACAGTCAAAAAAGACTTGGTCTCAGTGTGATAGATTTCTATAGAGCATAAAAGAAACCACCTACCACAGATCACAATAAGCACACTAAGATCATTGAAAAATGTAGAATGACATAAAACCCCACTTATTTTAGCACCTTCGATATACTTCGATGCAGAAATGACTGATCCTACTGACTCTTCTGAGAAGAACTCATAAGCATTTCAGTTAACTGTGTGTCTTTAAGTGACCCATATTCTCAAAAGACAATAGGATTGGCTTGCATTTCTTTGAAACTTTTAGTGGCTCCCAATTTCACTGCATATAATAACCAAAGCCCTTATTGTGGCTCAAAGAGTCTACATCTTAACCTGGCTGTACATTCCCAATCATTTGGCAAAACAAAGATTATGATGCCCAGGCCCCAATTTAAACTCCTGAATCAGAATCTCTGGCGGTGAAGTGTGCAAATGGGTCTTTTCCTCTTTTGTAATTAATTATGCACTTTACTGTGTGAACACATTGTGTTGGTCCCATTCCCCTCATGTCATCCTCTTATATCTCCTCTTCTGCACCCCCATACCACTGAGGGTCTTCCTCAGTGGAGATGTTGGTATTCCCCATGGGGTTCTGAATGCATCAGCCAGTCTCTCTGTGTGTGAGGAGGAGAGGGTGCCTCAGGATACTCCTCCTCACCCTCTGGCTCTTAAAATCTTTCGTTTCTCTTTTCCCCCAAAGTTCTTGATCCTTGGCAGGTGTGTGATAAGGCCACTTTAGTGTTGAGCTTTCTGCATCCTCTTGATTTCTGCCTTGATGAGTTAAGAGTGTTCTCATCGGGGAGAGCAGCCCTCATGTCCAAAGGGACACGTCCTCTGCGATGTCTCCTGGGCCTTGGTAGATGTGCTAGAGGTGACTTATCTCATTCTGTTCAGTAGCCTATCTTTTCTTCATGTATCGACAGATCTGTGTTCTCCTTGGGTCTTCACTGCCATTTGTAAAAATAAAAACAGATTCTCCAACAACAAGTGAGAGCAGCATAGATAAGCACAGCCGGGCACGGTGGTGCACACCTTTAGTCCCAGCAGAGGCAGGGCAATCACTGTGAGTTTGAGGCCTCCCTCAGACTACATAGTGAATTCCAGGTTAGCCTGGGCTAGAGCAAGACCTTACTTTGAAAAAACATAAAAAAGAAAAGAAAAAGAATAAAAGGATAAGCATAGTTAATTGAGAGACGTTTTGATGGGAATAGCCGCTCTTCTTGGCCAAAGACCATTGGGAGCTTTTCTCTGGAATCTATGACCATTATATCATATCCCTAGGAATCTGCGCTGGTTCTCAGTACCAGGTATGAGTTTTCTCCCATATGGAGGGTCTCTTGCAATCAGAGAGTTGTTGATTACCTACATAGGCTATGTGTCACTACTGCACTGGTGTGTTGTCCAGAAGTTTGATTTTGGAGCTTGAAAGATCTCCTGTTTGTTCACACTGTTGGTGGCTATTATCCCCCAGCAGCTTACACAGTACTTCTCAGCACTATGAGGGCTAGCCAACTGGAAGCTAGTTTCCTTCTTAGTTCCAGCTTGGTCTTTTGATATTCAGTGTCCACAGACTGTGGTGTCTTAGCAATAGGGTCTTACCATTTAGTTCTGGCAGGTAACCAAGAGCTCAGGCAATAGCCTACATTGTTTTGGAGACCTCTTAGGTCTCCCTAAGAGCTCACTGTAGGACATAACCCAGTTCTGGCACTGGTAATTATAGGCCAACACACATGGTTTTAGAATTAGGCTTTCTCCACCCTCTCCAAGACCCTTCTGCCAGTGTGACACCCCCTCCCTATTATTATTATATCTTTTAGTTTTCTGTCCTAGAGGAAGGGATCTATGGTACTGATTGATGTTCTCATTAGTTTTGTGTAAATTTCTTTCCATCCTTCCTCCCTTTCCACCCCCTGCCACCCTTCTATTGGTTGTGTTCTGTCCCTCAAGTTGCCTGGTAAGTGACTACTCCTTTCCTCCCTCCCTATTTCCACCTTATCCTAGCTTCCTTCTAGTTTAATGTCAATACTCTTGATGCATATTACCACTTACACACAATCCAAGCTGTTCCAGTTAGGAACCACATATGAGGAAGAAAATGAGGCATTTGTCTTTCTGGGCTTGTGTGAGTTGCTTAGTATTAGTATTTTTCCAAGTCCATCCATTTTCTTGAAAATTTAATTATTTCATTTTTCCTTACCACTGACTAGAATTATATACACCACATCTTTGTTAAGCATTCATCCTTTGATGGGCATCTTGGCTGATTCCAGGTCCTAGATATTGTGAAGAGAGTAGCAGTAAACACTGCTAAACAAGTATCTCTATAGCATATAGTAGAGTCTTTAGGATATACGCCCAGAATTGGTACGGCTGAATCAAATGGTAGGTCTATTTTCAGCTTTTTTAGGAATCTCCACATTTATTTCCATATTGTCCATCCTTTTTCATAGTAAACACATTCGAATTTTATTCTCTCGACAAGATTATTAATGCTATTAACCAGGCTCTGTAATAGATTTTAGTAAAAGAGATTCCTCTTATCTAACAGGAGCTTGGTACCCTCTGACCATCATCACATTACTTACCCCACATTGCAACCTCTGGTAACTACATTTTATCCTCTTTATGAACTTGTTCAACATTCAACAGCTGACTAAGAACATGTGGTCTTTTCTTTTTCTTTTTCTTTTTCTTTCTTTTTTTTTGTTTTGTTTTGGTTTTACTTTCATTTTTTTGAGATAGGTTCTCACACAGCAGAGGATGGCCTAGACCACACTATGTATCTTAGGTTTGCCTGAAACTTAACCCAATTATCTTGTTCCAGCCTCCCAAGTCCTGATATAGGCATGAGCTACCACACTCAGATGGTTTTTGTCTTTCTGGTCCCAGCTTATATTAGTATAATATTCCCAAGTTCCATCCATGTATATTACAAATGACCGAGTTTCTGTTTTTAAGGCCAAATAGTATTTTCTATTGTGTATATGTCCATATTGTCTTTCTTCCTTCATCACTGACATTCACTTAGGCTGGTTCCATAACTTCATAATTGTAAATAGTACTGTATTGAGCATTGTGGTCTACATATCACTTCAACAAGCTAATTTTAGTTCTTTTGGGTAAATATCCGTAAGAGGGATTACAGAATCATATTCTATTTTTAGTTTTTAGGAACTTTTGCAATATTCCATAATGGTCCTTTTAACTATTAATATTTGATATTTTTTCATTTATTTGTGAGGGTTGTGCATTGTGTGGATGCATGTAGGTAAATATAGGTATTGATACACATGTACATGTGTGTACAAGTCTACCAGAAATTGACAGTGGGTGTCTTTTTCAATTGATCTTCTCTTAATTTTACTTAGGCAGTGTATTAATTAATTTTTCATTGCTATGAACAATTACCTGACAAGAAGTAACTTAAAGAAAGCAGGATTTATTTCTCCTTACAATTCAAAGTTATAGTCCATCATGTAAGGAGAAGGTGTGGCAGAGAGTTTTGAAGCAGCTTGCCACATTCAGTGAGGAAACAAGAATGAAGAATACTGGTGCTCAGCTAATTTCTCTTTTTTACGCACCCCAGGACATCAGCCAGTGAAATAGCAAAACACAGATTTACGGTGAATATTCGTACATCAAGCATTTTAATCTAGAAAAGCCCTCACAGATATGTCCAGAGATTTGTTTCCATGTTGATTCTGAATTCTGTCAATTTGACAACCATCATGGGCAGGGTCTATCACTTGAGTCCATATCTCTCTGATTCAGCTAGTCTAGCAAGCCAGCTTGCCTCAGGAGCTCTTGTCTATGCCTTCAGTGCACTACAGGCTAGGCTCGTGCCACATCCACTCACTGTTTATGTGGTTGCTGGGAATTTGAACCCAAGTCCTCACACTGAGTCATCTCCTCAGGCCTCATTAATTTTTTTTACATTCCCACAAAAATGAATACAGGTTCCCTTTTCTTTACACACATTTTATATTTTCACATAAATTAACTCACCAGGGAAATGGTGAAAGGTACGTGAATGACAAGGTGTAGTGGTTGAATAGATGCCCCCCAATAGATTAAGGAGCTTTATTAAAAGCTTATTTCTAGCCTCCTGGCTGGAGATGGTGTCACCTTGGGTGATGTTGTAGTCAGCTCTCTTGTTGCTGCAACAAAGAATCTGACCAAAGTGGCTTGATGGGAGGAAAAGGTTTATTTTGGCTTACAGACTTGAGGGGATGCTCCGTGATGGCCAGGAAGCTGATGGCATGAACAGAAGCTGAGCGTCACCTTCTTGCCAACATCAGATGGACAACAGCAACAGGAGAGTGTGCCAACCATTGGCAAGGGAAAGCTCGCTCTAACCCCTATAATCCTACATTGATAGATTATAATGGTGTGGGGTAATGGAGGAAGGAACATAAGATTGGATCAGGCTGAATTTATTGAAATGAGCCTATTGAGCAAAGACTATAGATTTAACACTGCAGCTTCAGCAGTTACAGGTGGCACTAAGAGTTTATTGATTGGCTGAAGTATGGATCCAAAGATGGCCTACTGTGAATGAGTTTAAGCTGCTTGGTAGCTCTGTTGATGAAGGGATTAAAAGGCTCAGGAAACTTGGAATTCTGGAGTGGAATTCATCTTTGTCCCAACTATGAGAACGTCCAGAAGCTGAGACCTTCACTAAGACCATAAGACATAGATTTGTGAGCAGTGCTCCAGCACACTTAAAGCTCCCAGTAGTTGCTATTGGATGTAAAGAAGAAATCACATTGCTAGCTGCAGTTGCTGCATTGGGTGAATTAGATGCAATGGGCCTGGCTGGATCTTGAGTAACACGGTCCAAGTGGCAGCACTGAATCTCTAAAGCCAAGGTGAGCATGTTTACCTTAATAGACAGCCTAGGCAAAATAATGCTCATAACAGTATGACTCTGTAGACCTTTGGTACTGGCTGATTAATCATGGTGTTCCCAGAAGTGAAATAGAAAAAAAAAGTCTACTAAGTTTTTGCTTGATCTATATTAGCAGAAAAGAACAAAGGAACAAACAGATGCTGTGAATTATAGCAACAGAGAATCAAAGCCTCTTAACCAATTTCCAGGCTTGAGCCAGTCTATAGTTCCAGAGCCCCTTGAATGAAGGGGTGGCCAGGTCCCCTTGAGGAAGGGCCATCCTACAACTCCCAAATGTTTCAATATTGAGCTGAGCCCTGTCCGTCCTTAGAAGGACCTATGGTCTTTTCCTAGGGTAACTGTACATTGAACAAAAGGAAATAATCAAACATTTCAGGGCCTACTAGACACTGGCTCTGAATTGACATTGATTCCAAAAGAGCTCAAACAGCATCACGGCCTTCCTGTTAAAGTAGGTGCTTATGGAGGCCAGGTGATCGATGGAGTTTTGGCAAATGTTCGACTGACAATGGGTCCAGTGGGTCCCCTGAACTCTGGTTATTTCCCCAGTCCCAGATTGAATCATTGGGATAGATGTACTTAGGAATTGGCAGAACCCCCACATCCGCTCCCTGATTTGTGGAGTGAGGGTTATTATGGTTGAAAAGACCAAATGGAAACCATTGGAGCTCCCACTGCCAGGGAAAATAGTGAACCAAAAGCAATATCATATTTCTGGAGGGATTGCAGAAATTAATGCCACTATAAAGGTCTTGAAGGATGCAGGGGTGGTGGTTCCCACTATGTCTCCTTTTAACTCTTCTATTTGGCCTGTTCAGAAGACAGATGGGTCCTAGAGAATGATGGTGGATTATCAGAAACTTAATCAAGTGGTGACTCCAATCAGAGCTGCTGTCCCAGATGTGGTTTCTTTACTTGAGCAGATTAACACATCTCCTGGTGCCTGGTTTGCAACTATTGATCTTGTGAATGCTTTCTTCTCCATACTGGTCCACAAGGACCACCAGAAGCAATTTGCTTTCAGCTGGCAAGGTCAGCTGTACACATTTACTCTTTTACCTCAAGGTTATACTAAATATCCAGTCCTGTGTTATAGCTTAGTTCACAGGGATCTTGATGGCCTGTCCCTTCCATAAGGTGTTATGTTGGCTCATTATATCCATGATATTATGCTGATTGCATGAAATAGGCAGGAGGTGGGACCCACTCTGGAGTTGCTAGTACAGCATATGCACACCAGGAGATGGGAAATAAATTCATCCAAAATTTAAGTACCTTCCACCTCTGTGAAATTTCTAGTTCAGTGGTGTGGGGCATGCAGGGATATTCTAAGGTGAAGGATAAATTGTTGATCCTAGCCACTCCTACCAATAAGAAAGAAGCACAATGTCTAGTGGGCCTATTTGGATTTTGGAGGCAGCATATTCCTCCACCCCATATTGCAAGTGACTCGGAAAGCTGTTAGTTTTCACTGAGGCCTGGCACAAGAGAAGACTCTTCAGTAGGCCTCCTCTGCCACTTGGGCCATATGATCCAGCAGTACTTGAAGTGTCAGTGGCTGATAGGGATGATGATTGGAGCCTTTGGCAGGTCCCCATACGTAAATCACAGAGGAGGCCTTTGGGATTTTGGAGTAAGGTTCTGCTGTCAACTGCAGGCAATTATTCTCCCTCTGAGAGACAGCTCTTGTCCTGCTATTGGGCCTTAGTGGAAACTGAACTCTTGAATGGGCCATCAAGTTACTATGCAACCTGAGCTGCCCATTATGAGCTGGGTGTTATCTGACCCACCAGGCAATAAAGTTGGCTGTGCACAGCAGCAGTCCACCAAGTGGAAGTGTTAGATATGTGATCAGGCCCGAACAGGCCCTGAGGGCACAAGTCAATTGTATGACAAGGTTGCCCAAATGTCTATGGCTGCTACTCCTGTCTCAAAGCATGAATCATGGGCTGTGCCCTATGATCAGTTGAATGAGGAAGAGAGGACTAAGGCATGGTTTAGAGTTGGCTCAGCCTGTCACATGGACACCTCCAAGAAGTGGACCACTGCAGCATCACAGCCCATTTCTGGGACAATTCTGAAAGACTGTGGTGAAGGGAAGTCTTTTCAATGGGCAGAACTTCAGGAAGTGCACATGTTTGTGCTTTTTTCTTGGAAGGGAAACTTACCAGATGTGTGGTTATACACTGATTCATGGGTTGTGGCCAGTGGACTTGGAAGGAGCACAATTGGAAAATTGGCGAGAAAGATATTTGGGGAAGATGTATGTGGATAGACGTCTCTGAATGAGCAAATGTGTCCCATGCTGATGCTCACCAGAAGGTGACCACATTGGAGGATGACGTTAATAATCAAGTAGATAAGCTGACCCGGTCTGTGGATAGTGGCCAACCTGTTTCCTCAGCCTTCCCTGTCATTGCCCAATGGGCCCAAGAACAAAGTGGCCCTGGTGGCAGGGATGCAGGCGATGCATGGTTCCAACAACATGGACTTCCATTAACAAAGACTGACAGGGCTACAACTGCTGCTGGGTGCCTAATCTGCCAGTAGCAGAGACCAACACTGAGCCCCAGGGTGGTAGCATTCCTCAGGCCTACCAGCAAGCAACTTAGTCGCAGGTCAGCTACATTGGACCACTTCCATCATGGAGAGGGCAGCATTTTGTCCTTACTAGAATACACACTTATTCTGGGTATAGATTAGCTTTTCCTGCCTACAGTGCTCCAGCAAAAACTACCATCCATGGGTTTACATTGTGCCTTATCCACCATGGTAGTATTCTACACAGCATTGCTTCAGACCAAGGAACTCACTTCACAGCCAAGGAAGTGTGGCAGTGGGTTTATGATCATGGAATTCACTTGCCCTGCCATGTGCCCCACCACTCTGAAGCAACTGGATTAGTAGAACTGTGGAATGGTCTTTTAAAGAAATATTGACACACCAGTTAGTTTACATTAGCCTGAAGGGCTGGGGCAGGTTGCTCCAGCAGTCTGTGTTGTTCTGAAAAGTGTCCTTTATAGGGTACTGTTTTTCCTATAGCCCAGATTCACGGGTCCAGGAATCAAGGGGTGGAAATGGGAATGGTACTACTTACCATCACACGAGGTGACCCATTAGCCAAATTTTTGCTTCCTGTTCCCACAACCTTAAGCTCTGCTGACCTAGAAGTCTAGATTCCAGAGAGGGGAGTGCTTTTGCCAAGAGGCATAAAGAACTTTCTATTGAATTGAAGATAAGACTTCCCTCTGGCCACTTTGGGCTCCTGATTTCCTCCAGTCAACAGGCCAAGAAATGAGTTACAGTGTTAGCAGGATTGATTGATACAGACTACCAGGGAGAAATTGGACTGCTCTTCTACAATGGAGGCAAGGAAGAGTATGTCTGGAGTGCAGAAGACTGTATAGGGTGCTTCTTGGTGTTATCATGTCCTGTTATCAAAGTCATTGGGAAATTATGCCAAAGGTGGAGGAAGTACAGAATGGGTAGTAGAAGGTAGTCATAAATACCAGCTAAGGCCATGTGACCAGTTACAAAAATAAGGGCTGTAATTTCCATGAGTGTTTTGGTCTTACTTTCCTAAGAATGTTTGCCTATATGTACACCAATACCTTTGTTTTTCCTCTATTATGTAGTTATATTAATTGAAATTATATCACTAGTTAATCCTTGTTGAATTTATATTTAACTAATTAGGTAGCAGAGACTAAGCATTTCTCAAGAGACCTTGTCTTATGTTGGGGGAGATTATGCATTTCTGGTTGTAAGTGAGTTATATCATGTTAGGTGAAATTATGATCTTGTTACTGTCTTCATTTGGAAATTAAGTATGATGTAAGGAGATATGGTTTGATGTCAAGTTGAAAAGGGGTGCATTTGTCAACTTGACCTGTTTAGTAATCCACAATAATCTTGGATGGGTCTCTGAGTTTGCCTACAGGAAGGACTGAGGAAAAGGAAGAGGTTCTTCCTCCAGAGTGAGCGGGCCCCCCAAAAGGGGGTCAGGGGACTGGACATAAGAAAGCTTGAGGGGAAGGAAAACTTCCTTCCTCCTGCTGTCTGTGGGGGCTTGTCACGACCTGCTCTCTTCCCTTTCCTCAACATGGGTACCCAGTTTCCTAGGCCTGACATCCTGGACTGAAGGCCAGTGGCTCCCAGGAAACCTCAGGCCTTCTCTGCTGGATTAGGACTGCTGAGGCATCTATCCAGCCTTGTGGACTGAACAGCTACTGGTTCCTTCACCCATGGGCGACTACTATTGTGGGACTGTCATAAGCTACCCAAATAATTTCTCCTTTTTACTACAATCCATTCTATCACTTCTGTTCCTCTAGAGAACCCAGACTAATACAGATGGATCCTAGGCTCCATCCCTAAAGTGTTACTGGGAATTCCAGCTATAAAAATTTCAGATTGAGCTCTGTCTGGAGTTTGGATGCTGGAGTCTGCTTGTTTTTGGAGGGTCTGGGAGTGGTTGTTTTAATTTCTCTCTCTCTCTCTCTCTTTTGAATCTGTAAGCTTCAAATAAATCCTGTTTCTCCTATAAACTGTGTCTGGTCTGGAAGTTCATCATGGCAACTGAAGGTAGCTATGACACAAGAGAAACCATAGTTTAGGAAAAATAAATTTAAAAGAAATTCTCCTAGGACCAGTTCAATTTCTAAAGCAACCATGCTGATCCCTGTGAATATACTATAGAAAGTAATCTGTGGTGAGCTTATTTTATATTTGCCCTCATTTATAGTTTAGTTATGTATGTGTGTGTGCGTGCAAACATATGCATGAGTCTGCTTATAAAGTTCGTTTGAAATAATTTATATGTGCTTTATTCATCTAAGAATAAAGTAGCCTGTCAAGGGTTCTGATTATTTAGAGAATGTACCCAGTTTCTTTTGCTCATGGCTGTTCTTCTTTTGAAGAGACCACTATTTGTTTTTTTAAGTATAAATATGGTATAATATACCTTAGTATACCACTGAGGCCTTTATTGTAAGAGCTCAGTTTTTAGCATCAACTTAAAGTTATTCATCTCCTTTCAAGTTTGTTTTAGGCTTCAGGTTATTTTCTTGTTTTTGTGAACCTATCAACCTACTGCCTATCTGCCAATAAGCAAGAGCCTTAAACAGATAACCAAATTCTAATAGCAAGAGAGGCACATATCTGGGCAAAAAGAAAAAATACTATGTATCTAATTGAACCTACCTTACTGTTCATAAAAAAACAAGTTTGTGTGGAAATATTAATCTACTGGCATATTCATTCTACTTCTTTGGGTGTCTTTAGGATGTAAAGAGTTTTTGAGGTCAAGAACTATCTATTTTTATGTCATTTCAGCCCCTGGTACACTCACTTATATCCATATTTATAATATATTTATTGACTTCTGATATCAGATATATAATCTGATATTATGGCCTTGTATATAATATTTATAATATCTCAACTTATAGCCATAGGATGCCCAATTTGAAAAGCAGCCAGCCCTCTGTGGAGGTGTTATCTGGCTCCATGCAAATCAGAAAACATGGGCTGAGGAGATGAATCAGTAGCCTGGATGCTTGCCATTCAAGCATGAGGACTAGAGGCACCCACAAGAATTCCAGGTGAGTGTTGTGTATTACTTGTAATTCCAGCACTCAGTCGTCAGAGACAGGAGGCTCCCTGGGGCTTTCTGGCTAGCTAGTCTAAGTGAATCACTGAACTCTAGATTCAGTGTAAGACTGTACCATCTAGTTAGACAAAATGCCCAACCAGAAGCAGCTTGTGGGAGGAAAGAGATTATTTCAGCTCACAGATTTGAGAAGTTTCTTTGTGGTAGGAAAAGCATGACAGAGAAGGCAGCTGAGATGTCACATCTTATCACAGCAGCTTGGGTAAATAATCTTATTGAGCTAGCTAGTAAATACCCAGTAGGGCGGGACTAATAAACCTCAGGTCTGTGTACAGTGACACACGTACTCCAAAAAGACTCCACTTCCCAAAAGCTCCACCTCACCAAATCTCTACTAGTTGGGGACCAAATATTCAAAACATATAAAGTTTTAGGGGACATTTTACAATCAAACCACCACAAAGGCCTTATCTCAAAAAATACAATGGAAAGCAATCTAGGAAGGTGCCTAATACCATCATCTGACCTACACACACACACACACACACACACACACACACACACACACACAAACATGAACACATATATACATGCACATACCATATACACATGCTGCATATACATATTAACCTGTATATATCCACACACACATAAATCAGCAAACACATTAGAACTCTGTTCTTTTAGAATGTGAATCGTCATTTGAATTCTCAGAAGCTTAAGCTCTTCTAGAAGAAAGTAAGAACCTCCAAATGCTATTTCCCAGTCTTCCAAGATTATCCTTAAAGTTCTTTGGCTTTTAGATCGTCATTGTAGTCTAAGACAATGATATAAATAGGAAAGTTGGTATTATGTACACAAGTTCCCAAACCATTCTGATTCCTTTGGTGAAGTCAATATTTATATCTCATAAAAGCCTCCCTTTTAAACCAAAATCTATCATCCTTATAGCTCTTTCTCTAAAAGTGCTTCAGTGACAGCCATCTTTGGGTAGCAGCAACCTAAGCATATTTGCAATGCTAAATAGTAGGGATGCTCAGCCATCCAAAGCTCTTCTCTGGGCCCAAACATCTTCTACTTGGGATTAATATTTCAGTTAGCTGATGCCCTTGACTCAACTGTGCATGACAAAATACATTATATATTTTAATTTTTACAGTCTAATTGTGTTGAATGGATTTAAGTACATTACTACTGTATAATTTTGCTTATCTTTTTTCTTTTAAAACATTACTATTAGCAGGTGAAATATGAAAACATTAAAAGTTCACTGGACTTACCTCTCCTTTTATGAGTTCTTTACACAGTGGACTTTGAGGAAGCTGCAGATATGTATATTTTATGATCAACAAAGTACTATATCCACAATTTAGATAACACTCTTATAAGGAGATTTATTACCTATATATTTTATATATACATTCAGTTTAAACCCACTTAAAAGATTTTTATTTTTCCAACTGATTTTGAAGACATTAAAAATGTTTATTTTCTTAAGTGTCTACCTTCTCCACATAAAGAAATGTTCTATATTTGTAAGTGGGAATGCTGCATTTTACTTTTCAAAACAGGGTAAGCATTTTTTTAAGTTTTCCTTCTTTTTTAAAGAAATACAAACTTGTTTTTAGCATGAATCCTTCTTCCTTATAAGAGAACTGACTTCAGGGGGAGAGACTTTTATGGAGAGTCAGGGTCTTCATTCTGGTACTGTTCCATTAGCCAGCATTATGTGAACAAGCAGAATTCTACTTGGATTGTTTTAAATCCAGAAAATAAGGCTACACTTAAAATTTTAATTTGATTTGACTGATTTTGGCCTCCTCACTTAGTTTCTGATCTAAACTATCTCATTTCCTAGGAAAGCACTACTCAATTTAGACTTTATTCTTGGCAGGTGCTCCAGACTGAACTGTAGCAAGAAGCCTTGTTTCTGAGAATTAAAATGGAAAGCAGCCCAAACTGACCCAGTGTGGCACATATTCAGGTTTACTCTTCCTGAACATGGAAGAGTATTGGTGGCTGGACATTTAATAAGAACTTATTTTCAGTTTGAAACAACGCATGCCATAGAATCAGATCTGCAGAGTGATTGGGTTTTTAAGGATGCTGGGGAGGATTTATCAATTCAATACTCCTTAAGCATTCCTTCTCCCTCACTTAGTACCATTCCAAAGTCCAGGATCACAGCACCCACCTGGAGTGTGAGTCAGCCAGTCTGTTTGCCTGTTCTGTTTATAACCTTCATGCCTGCCTGCCAGCACCTAATTCTGTGCTCTGGAGGCATAGTGCTGCCCTTACTAAGCTGAGTAGAGGTCAGAGAATAAGTCATTTTCTTTTTCACCCCTGCTCTATTGCCATCTTCAGGAAGTTATTTATTTTTATTTTTAAGAGATTTCCTCCTCCAGTATCTATGCCAACACATACCCTATTCTTCATCAACACAAAATAATACCACTCAGTTAACATCATCGAAACTTTGATGTTATTTTGAAAGCTGCTAGAATCACTCCTGCGCAAGTTTTCTGATAGTTCGTGTCACTACTCTCACCTTCTATTATGTTTTAAATGCTGGTGCTGTTACTCTGCATGCATCCAGGCCCCATATTCACTTTTAGTTATTACTCAGAATGCTCACTCTACACTGCTAGAATAGGCTGCCTTGGCAAATGCCCCTGTAGTAATGTTACTAAGCAGTATTGCAAAACTGGATCTAAATTTAATCACAAATATAGATTCATTATTCCAAGATACTTGTTAGAAGATCAAATCCAAACTGATTGGACCACAAGTTTCCTTTAATAGGGGATAAATGAAAATACATATCATGCTTAAAACATACTTGAGAATACGATTCTATATGGCATGTTAATTCTGTAGTTGAGTTTTTTTTTTCAAGATTTACCTTGATGATAAATTAAATTTTCAGAAACCAGGGACACACATTGTCCACCTCAAAGGTCTCTGGGTTCCCTGAGCCCTTCACACATCTGCCTGTCTCTCAGCAATGATGACTGCTATTCCGTCACGCAATGCTCTAGGATTGTTCTTTACAAACTTGATTTAAATTGACTTCTATATCATATGCTCTTGTGTCTTTCTTGTTTAACTTAACCTTAACCTTGTATTTGTGAGATGTGTGTGTGATGTGTAAATATCAATCTCTGTGGGGTTTTTTTACATTATTGTGTTAATTCATCATATAAACCAATTATATGTACTACATTTTTCATTTGCTTGGTGATAGACATTTAGCTTGTTTCCAGTTTAGGATTGTCATAAATATATTGAGATGACCATTTCTGTGTGTGATTTTTTTTTTTTTTGCTATTCTCACAAGAGAATCCCTACCTGCAAGATACGCATATAACAGTGATAAATGACATTTTAGTTTCCCTTTTTAACTATCGCAGGTACACATAAAATGCAAATAGTATCTAATCCATGGCACCATCTTAGACCATGGAAAAGAGGCATGGAGGTCAGATGGGTGTGCTTAGTCTCTGTCCCCTGAACCCGTCCAGCCCACTATGTCAGTGACAGCTGCCTGCTCCTTCATCATGTCTACAACCTGTCTTCTAGATTCAGCTGGTCTCTCTCAAGGTAGACATGTTATCTCCATCTCTATTCTCCCCTGCATTATGCTCTCGACCTTGAAGTTTAATGAGCTTCGTGCCCCATAAAATGATCATGTTTAAAGATCTCTTAAGGTTTCCTACTACCTTTGCTATGATATTCCAGCTATATTGGATGTGTTTGACTATCTGAATTAACTCTATTTTTCAGGGCTCAGAGGCATGCTACAGTAGCAAGGCCATCATGCTGGGGAAGTTTCTGGAATCAGAATGAAGGGATTACTATTTACTGTCTTCTTATCGCCTCATGGCCTTCATTTATACTTTCTGAGAAATTGTGAGAATTTAATATTCTCAGATTGATTGTATAAATTGATTGAATGATATCAGATGCAGTGTCTTTTTTACAGGTATTTTGTGCCCATGTATTTTTCAAGCAATCAGACATTCTTTAATGAAATAAAGTGATTGTTGCCCTTTCCCTGGGAAATACATCAAATTTATTCTATTTGCATTAACATTTTGCTCCACTTCCACTTAAGTATAGATTACTCAGACAATGAAATTGTTACTTTATTTTTACAAGAGAAATCTCCTTTTCTTAGATGACAAGAAAGATAACACAGCTTATCACCAATACCAAAAGCAAGTATCGAACCAATTATATGACTTCCAAGAGGCATGTTCCCAAGCAGCACAGGATTATCAAAAGTCCATATCCTCCCCCAAAACATGATTTTTTTGTCACCCTCAGAAATAAAGGTAAATTAATCTGAGTAACAATAGAGGAAGAGAGGAAGTCTTGATTAAGCTGAATGTCTAAAGGGGACTGTATGCAAACTGAGAAGCCAGAAGGTACTATGTGGAATAAATCAAAAATTTATTTAATATGGTTGTCTATAATAGGAGGAAGATTATGCACAACTGCACTGAAGTTATAATTGACCCAGTTTTTAAAAATTTTACTCAATGAAAGGAGCATTTTATTCTTACATACATGTATTTTTATATTTATAAATATTTGCTAAAAATCAACTTCTTAATATTTCACACTGGGCCACCTATGTCCTATAAATTCATGTCCCCATCTCTTTCCTCCCATGTGCTTTATCTTGGCTCTTCTTTTCATAACATATTATGACCTCTTACATTATTATGTTTTTCCCAAAAACATATACTGCATCCCCAAAACAGATCTACTACCTAGTTTCCATGAGCACCTCCTAAACTGGCAATACTGTTGTCTTAGATTGGGTTATTCCAGATACAGAGCCAGAAAGAATTCCAAAAGAAGAATTGTATTTCTTAATTTCCAATATGGAAATGAATACAGAGTGTGGCAGAGAAAGAAGTCAATAAGTGGTGTATTATTAAGACAGGCACCACAGCACCATCACAGCTTAATCTACAAGTGTATCTGGGAAACTGAAAATCATGTGCTCGGATTTATCACACCTTAAGGACCAGGGAGCTGGCAATTTCTAAGATTCTTTATTTGAGGGACTGTTAAGTCAATACATTCTGGGCTAACTATCAGCACGCTTAGGACTCTTCCTGCCTCCTGGAAAAGCCCTTAAGCACAAGAATACATATACAAGCAGTTGTAATTGGGCTAAAATGCAGTGAAAATTGTCTGTATTATTATTCCTGTATCATTATAAGTACTGACAACATGGAAGTACTCTGCTTTTTAACTGGAAGTAATAGGTTGTTGGTATGTGATGCAAGTACACTCCCTTCCCAGTAAAAACATGCTTTGTTATCACTGTCATTGGAGTAACACAGATCTATATTGTTCATGTTTGGTAGTCACAAGGGGGTGGTCCTGACACTGACCCATGTCTTTGCATAAAGCCAGTTCAAGGTGAGGCAAGAGTCATTCTAGGTGTCAGAATCTCAGACTGTGCCCAGCTCACGAGACAGAAAGGAGAATGTGCAAAGGGTCCCTGCTCCCATGGAAACGCTCCTTTTCTTTCTCATAGAAAATCATTTTCTGTCACTGCTATCATCATGGCTTTGTTTGTCTGCAGTTGGGTATAAGAAGATGGCAGAGTAAGGTGGGATCAGTGTTTGAGACCCTCAGACAGCATTCCTTCTTTGTGAAAAAGAGTCTGACTAAATATACCTAAGCCATTCCAGGATAACTGGCTGCTAGAAAAATAAAGATTATATTGGTTTAAAAAAAAACCCTCAAAATATCTAATGTCTTAGTTCTCAGTCATGATTTCATATGAGATTGACTTGAGATTTTTCACACATACTTCTGCCTAAAGACCAATTAAATCAGAATTTCCAGTGATGGGATCCAACTGCCTATATGTTTTTAAATCCCTGGATGATTCTAAGTGCAGCAGGGCTGAGAACTGCTGTCTCCTGCTAGGCCATCCATCATCTTGTGAACGTTGTCGCTGGGGTCAAAGAGCTGCCTTTGACACCCAATTTCCACCTAGCCGTTGTTGCATCCCTTCTTGAACACCTCTTCCATCCAGATGAACCTAAGTGCAGTAAGAAACATCATGTTCCCTCTTTCATAGGCTAACAGGCAAGGCCATTCAGTTCATCTGCAGTTCTTTCTGGCATCTATTCCTTACCATGTTTAAGATAGTAATAGATGAGGACTTTTTGTGATGATAATTTGTTGGTAAGTGCTGATAGCCTTCAAAAAGAGAAGAGGTAATAATAAAATTAAATCCAAAGTAATTATGAAGGTTTTGGAAGGCACTTTTTAGTTTGTTTGTGGCTTTATTTACTCTCCTTTTTCAAATCATTCACACTCATTTCCTCACTCATTCACTGACACTGTTCCTGGAGGAGTGGGTAAGAAAGCCCATTCCAAGTAAACTGCTCTGGGCGTTCCATTGGGACCTTGCTCTCCTGGAAAATCCAAAGGGAAACTGTATAGGTTATGGTAAGGATGAGCTGGTAGTTGGCATCAGGAGTACTTTGTCTTTGTCAAAGCATATGAAAGCACACTAGACTCAGTCTCTGAAACTAGCATGTCTCTTCTGTAATGGTAGGATTCTTAGCTCACTAAAACCTGAACCCAAACTGGATGGAGGTAAGATAAGGTCTGACACCAGAAGAAATTCAGTAGTACAGTGGACGACATGTAGGGGGTCTCTGGGCCTCGGGAATGTCATTATCTCTCCTGCTTTGCCACCTTCACTGTCATCCTCCTCAACTGGTAATCAAAGAAGGCTTGGCAGTGTCTGGCTTGGTCTCCTAAAATAATAATAATACAGAATAAGAGAGTGTTTCTTTGTTCGGAATCTTAGAAAAAAACAAAATTTTTCTAGAGCCAAAGACTTCTCTTCATGCTTCAGTGGCTGAAGTTGGAGTATGTCTCCCTTCCTGTAAAGAAATTATTGAGAAAAAATTTCCTCAAGTGCATTTTCTACTTTTATTTAGTTTTTCAATATTTTGTTTATTCAATTTATTTATTTATTTGCATGTGTGAATGAGTGTATATCTTTGTATGGGTGCTCCAGAGCCTCTTGCCACTGCAAGCAAAGCCAGATGCTTACCTTGCACTACTTTTTGCATGTGGCTTACATGAGTCGCTTAGGAATTCAACCCAGGCCAGCAGGCTTTGCAAACCAGATGTCTTTAACCCCAAGCCATCGCCTCAGCTTCCTTTTTTTTCATTTTCTAATGCCATGATATATATATATGCAATCCTGTATTTGATGGGGGAGAATGAACTGAGATCCTTGGCTTTGTGAGGTACTAACAATGTCCTCTCTCTCTCTCTCTCTCTCTCTCTCTCTCTCTCTCTCTCTCTCTCTCTCTCTCTCTCTCTTTCTCTCTCTCTCTCTCTCTCTCTCTCTCACACACACACACACACACACACACAAGAGTTGTACTGTACTTGGATCATTGGAGGAATATGGCTTAAATGCAGACTCTGATTGATTAGGACTGGAGAAAGGGAGACAGACTTCAATTCTAACAAGCTCCCAGAGGGTCTGAAGATACTACCAAGTTGCTTAGAATAGCAGCCAGGCTCCTCCTCCTATTCAGTGGAGCAGAATGCCTATTGAGAGACAAACCAAAAGGCCCACTATACATTTCAGTCTTGTTGGATGCTTAATTCATGAGTACAGTTTAAAATAACATTTTTAATTTTTATTTATATATTTATTTTGAGGTAGACTCTTGCTTTACCCCAGACTGACCTGGAATTTACTATATAGTCTCATGGTGATCCTCCTAGCTCTTCTTCCTGAGTCTTGGGATTAAAAGCATGTGCCACCACACCAGGCTTTTATTGATTTTTTATAACAAGGTTGTACTCTTATATCCCCTCTCCCCACCCCAATTATGTTGAGGATTATCCTCAGTGGTGTTATTGGTATCCATTGTAGGAACCAAGCAGCCTCAGTCTGAGGCTCTTACATGTGTTCTACCCCCTCTTCCAACATGTTCCCTGAGCATTGGTGGGCCAGATAGAGATTCAGTGTTGAGTTCCAAGTAGCCTCTGACTCTGTTTTGATAAGGTTTGAGCGACACAGTGTCTGTCTCCATTTCCATAGAATTAGTGTTTAGGCCGGTTGAAAGAGCAATGCTTATGTCATTACTTCCTCTGCAATGACTTCTGTGTCTGGGCAGATGAAGTGGAGATAACCCATCTCATGGTAGATAGTTGGTTCTTTTTGATGTACTGATGTATCCTTATTCTCCCACATGTTCTCTACCATCTGTAAGATAGAATAGATCCTTCAACCATAATTTTAATATGAATTTTGAGACATATTGAATTTCTTGTTCTTGTATGTATATGTGTGGTATATGAATGTATGTGTGTGTTCATATGTGTGTGAGTGCATGTGTGTGGTATATGTGCACATGTGCATACATGCATATTGAGGCCAGAGGACACCCTCAGGTTGTTATCCTCAGAAACATCATCCACCTTCATTGATAAAGGATCTCTCATTGGCCTGGAGCTTACCTATTCAACTAGAATATCCGGCCAGGATCCCAGGGATCCTTCATTTCTTCATTTCTACAGCATTAGGGTTAAAAATGTGTACAACCATGCCTGGTATTTAATATGGACTCTAAGTGTCAAACTCAGCTGTACATGTTTGTAAGACAAGCATTTTATTGAATGGGACATTTCCTGAAGATGGAAAATTTAGTAATGCTTTAATTCAAATATTGATGTTAGAAAAGGTGAAAAATTCATCAATCATGATGATTGATACAGGTTGCTTGCTCAGGGCTCTTCCATCACACCTCTCAATGGCAAGGGTGTTGTTGCGTTAGCTTTGCATTATTGGCACAAAGAACCTGACCAAAAACAGTTTGTGGGAGAAAGGGGTTTATTTTGGCTTATAGACTCAAGGGAAAACTCCATAATGGCATGAGCAAAGGCTGTACATCATTTCTGTCCCAGAAGTTGGCAAACAGTGGCAGGAGGGTGAGCCAAACACTGGCAAGAGGAAGCTGCCTTGTCCCCAACAATACACTGCCCCCAGGGGCTCCAATTTCCAAACTGCCACCAGCTGAGGACCTAGTGTCCAGGCCACATAAGTTTATGGGGCACACTTGAGTCAAAACACCACAGGTGTGATTCTAGTTTGTAATTTATTTGGTAAAATTAACCTTCCAGTGCTTCAACTATGTAACAAATAAGTGAGCAAGACCCAAGCCAGATAAAAGCATTTTCATAGCCACATGTTTTACCTTCTGTTTTCCCTTGTTCAGCAGCTATACAACCCTTCGTTGGGTTCTTTAACAATGACTTAAAGCCACACTAAAGCAGTGCACATATTTGTAAAGGCTCATTACAATGTCAATGAGCAAATCCAAGTTTAATATTTTCTTTAGATTTCCCCAGAATGTTTTAATACATGCTAAAATGTCTATAGACTATTAGAAATCATACCACTATTTGGTAATGCACAAAACTATAGCTAATGGCAGCTACATAGTATTGCATATTAGAGTGAAGTGAGAGCCCATATTCATGAAAAATAAATCCCAGTGAAAGTTGTTCACTTAAGTAAATTTATATATATAGGGCTAGTTATATGCTTGTTTTAAAAAAGTTTCCAAAAGCCTCTGAGTGATTATATGATTGACTAGGAATGCTGGAATCTTAGAGAGTGCAAAGCAATAAGGCATCAGACACTTAGGGCGAAATGTGGGCATTGCTCTGCAGGTATTTGCTAATGTTCCATTTTATATGAGTCTTTCCTGACTCTCCCTCCAGTCCTTCGGCTGCCTCTAGCAGGTATCTTGTCTTCTGTTGCCATTTCCGTCTGCCTAAGGTCTGAATACTCAAAAATCTATCATGTGCCCTCTTAATGAAAGAAACAGAAAATGGGAGTCAAAGGGTTTAGAAGCAAACATATTTTGTAAGGGCATATATTTTGGCATAGAAATGTTATTTCATATTTTGCACTGAGTGAATTACGCATCATGAGGAAATAGAATTGACATGTGCGTTGAGATACTTTGTGTTCAGACTCGACTGGGCCTTGAGTTGTCCACCCTTATGCTTCTTTAATGCATTTTCATTGATCCCTGTATATCTACAAAAGACATAAACTAGACAAGCAGAATCAAGCCCTGGGGTAGAGTAAAAGGGGAGCATTTATTTCAGCCATTGTAATGTCTTGGTGTGTTTCATTCATCTCTTTTTGCTAAGACAATGATTGGAGCTTTTTGTTGACTGATGAAT
>PVHP010012419.1:30008-43126 GCA_004024765.1 Zapus hudsonius
ATCTTGATCTTGCTAGGTTCCATTTGTTACCACTACCCCTTGGGATTATAGGCATTAGAATCTAAGAATTCTGTGACAAGAGCAATAAACAAGAAAGATAATTAAATAAATTTCTGAATAACTCCGTGGGAAAAAAATGGTCAGTTAGCTATTTAATGCTAAATAAGGATAGTAAAAAACAGACTGAATAAAACAGCTTCATAATGTAAAACTGAATATGAACATCTTGAACTCAACCTATGATCCTCTTTGCCTGAATTACCGCCTGCCATTTAAAATACACATTATTCAGAAATACTGAAAATCTGTTCTGGCATATTACTTAATTAAAAGTAAGTTATGAACATTTTCAATCTATATATAATTTATATCATTTACAGGTCCCAGTTTTCCACAAGTCTTGGATCTAGCCGTCAGAATGGACTGTGACACTTACGTTCAGTTGCTATGCGCCCTTCCTCCCCTCCAACAGATGTTACAAAGGGCTGTCACAGCTGGGGACATTGTTATGCCAAAGTGTAGTCCTTGGTAGTGAAAAGATTCACTTTCTGGTTTTAGTGTCCTTGATTTTGAACACTTTGCCCTTTCTTCACAGGACGCTTTCCCAACCTTATGTCTGTGTGGTGATGGCACAGGATAATGTTCTGCTTTGTTTAATTTTATGATGAACCAAAGAGGAGCCATCGTCAGCTGATGAGTTTGTAAGAGATGCTTTGATGCCAAAACATTAATTGTACTTTTTGGACAACTACAATGGTGAATAAGAATCAGTTTTAACAACTTGCAAAAATCATCACTGTTCCAGTGAATGGAGCACTAAAAATGTCTACATACCAGATGTTTCAAATAACTAGATTTGGGAGAAAACATACAATTAATTTACATTTTAGTACTAAGTACATATTTTAATTTATTCTGATTAACAACTTTTATAGCTCATTCCAAAGACCATTTGGAAGAGTTATGGCAAGGCTATAAAAGAGTCATACTCGAGATGACACTTTATTGCATAGAAGCAAAAGCACTTTATGTCCAGTGCCCATAGCTCTCAGAAGGGCTCAAGTTTCACTTGACTGAAACCTAGTATTGAATTAGAAATATGGAATTAATATGAGAAGCAGATTAATTCATTTAATTACAAGCTGTGCCAAGGTTTAATCCCTCCACAGACCAGGTAAAGTTTCCTAATCTATGTCAAATACCTTACTTACAGTAAGATTGATGAGTAAAATCATAGATTCTTTGATATTTAATAGGAATTTCGGATTTGTGGCAATTGGCTGTTCAGATCCATTGCTTTCCTATGGATGAGAGACCATTTGAAAATTAAATGATGTTGAGATAAAGTGTTCCATAGTTCTATTATAATCTAGGGTTTGCTATATTAAGAAGCTGTTTTTATTGACATTGTTTAATTGTCACTATGCTGGTAATGATACTGAGAAAAGAAACTTCCTGAGCAGATAATACAGTCTAGTGTACCAGTGGTCATAGGCTACCAAGTGAATATTTTGGACTTTTCAATATTTACTTTTATAATGTTGATTTTTTAATTTATTTCTTTTTAGATTAGGAATTTCTGCAGTAAGATGTGAATTCTTAATATTATTTTAAAGTCCCTAATGTCTGGAAATTTTCAAATGGCTCTGAGGATTCCTGTTCTCTTTAATCAGAATTTATCAGTATATGACTATGTTTTATTTCTCTCCACAAAGTTCTAAGTCCCCTAAGGATTTAAATGGACATTATTTTATTGGTTACATTACATGAATAGAAACCTTCTTCCTCCTGCCCATGGTGCGATGATGTATTTACAAACATGGTGTCATAATCAGCCACACTCTGCTGGGATGAATCTCCAACCAGGCAAAGCTTATGAGAGGAAACGATTTATTCAAGCTACAGATCCAGGGGAAGCCCCATAAAAGTGAAAGAGGCTGGTCCTCTTTCACAGGTCCAAGCAGAGAGAAAAACCCATCACCAACACAACACACACAGAACAGCAAACAGGCAGGAGGGCAAGGAAAGAATTCTTTCACCTTTATACAGCCCTAGGGTGGGGTCTTGCAATTCTATCCTGGACTTAATGGCTTCCTTAGTCTCTGGAATTTCCTTCCTGCACTGCCCACACAGGAAAGGATGTTTACTTGTACCTTCTTTGAGCTTCTTTACATCTTACCCCCTACTGAGAAGCTGCCTTCCTGTGAACATCCTCAGAGACCCACCTAAGAGTATTTGAAAGGTCAAGTTGACAATAAAACTTAACCATCACATTTGATGGTTATTTGGTATTTGGTCATGCATAATACTTGCTTGTCTTTGTGTCAGTGTGGTGAGAGTAGATAATCTAGTTGAACCATTAGCCAGGATCATCCTGAACTTTATGAATCTAGAGAGGTAATCCAAACATTTCATGTTTCAATAATTAAGTTATAAAAAGAGCTAAAATAATTACATAAAAGTGTTTTTTATATCTTTATTATTCAAAATTAGATACATTGTATAAAATGTGTTTTATTTTTATGTTTGACAGACATACCTTTATAACAACCCATAGGGTCAGTTCAAATGCAAGAGCCCTCAAGATCTGGAGCAAAATGGGGTGCCAGGGGAGCCAATCCTCAGCCTGAATATTGTGAATATTCTGAATATTCTTCTTTTCATCTCCAACTCTGTAATAAATACCCCAGTATGTGTACAAACTCTTTCCACAGCACACAAGTGTCCCTCGTCCCCTCCTCAGTCCTAGTTTTCATGTGAAGGGAAGTACTTCCCACCCCAAGCAAAACAGATCTAGTGAAGATCCTCACACAAATACTGAAAGCTGCTCAGACTTCAGCAGCTCTTAGGTCCAGGCTAAGGGATACGATCCAATGCGCTCTAGAAAGAGTTAGGAAGCACTCTGAAGGTTGTTCCCCATAAGGAGAGGTACAACTGGAAGAGGATGTGAGAGGTTTGATCCTCTTTACACCAGGGTGGAGATGGTAATACTGACAAAGACTGTACAACAAGGCTTCCTTATTATTTCTTAGGGTATTAAAATGAAGCTCAAGTCTATCAAATATTTTAACAGGAACAGAATTATAAGGGACTCACAAGAGTGAAAAGAGACTAGCTATTTGATAAAGATTGTTCCACTCATTTATGTCACATATTAAGAAAAAAACTGTTTGAGTTTAAGGCCCGGGGTTTAATCAGCCCCACATATGGTGGCACTGTGTTTATGGAATTTAATATCTATTCATATATAAGCTGATTTTCTTTAGTCCAGAGAGTGGGAAGTATATCACACTTAGAAATCAGGAAGCTTTCACCAAAATACCTTTTAGGAAAGAACACTTAAAACAGTGGTTCTCAAACTTTGTTGTCTAGGATCATTTACATTTCAAAAATCATTAAGAATCCAAGAGAAATTGGTGCTTATATGGCTTACATGTGTCTATATTTACCATAATCAAAATTTTAAGAGGGAAATTAAAAATTATTTTGTTAGTTAATTTTTAAATGATTAAGATTAAGTCTACTATATACTCAAATTAATGATGTCTCTATTTAAAATATTGTGCTCCCAAACAAAATACAGTTTTTAAATGTGGTATGTTTTAGATTTTAGGACATTTCATTGATACTCAGCAATAGAATGCAGCTAAATTTTAATGTATACTACTAAATAACTTGTTTTATAATATATTGGTTTAATTAAACATTTGATACAATTTTAGCCATATACAGATATGTAAACAGGAAAAGGGAAGTATTTTAATAGACCTTTAAGGTAATTATAGAATGTTTGTTTCATTAGAACAGAACTTGACAAGTGATATATTTGACTGTGAAGTATAATGCATGTTTCTTACTTCAGTACTTAAGAGCCACTTGGCCATCTGACATTTTGGATAAATCTTTGCTCCATGCATTACTTTTAATAGTATGCACTGATCATTTAGAAAACATGTATTCATTGATTTATGCCAAAATTAAAAATATTTTACTATATACTATTGATGTATGAACTTGGGCTTTCTTAGAGAGCAATAAAGCTTTTCTCAGCCCTTGATGGGACTGTGACTTAGGAGTTAGAGTGCCTGCTATTCACAGCCACAAAAAGCTTCTACTGAGTCCGTGGCCTCTAGGTTCTTGATATATGAATTTCAAAAAATGAAATCCACAGACCATAGAGGATGAGGTTTAGTGATATTTTACTATAGAGTTTGAGAGAATAAAAGAACTCCTGTATAGCAGAAGTGGGTCTCCAGAAACTGGGTAAGCCCACCTGGTATCTTTAAGTGGGGTGTTTATGAGAATTTACTGGGTGAGGGACCCTGCTAAGAGGCATGGAGGATCTAGGGTTAGAGGAAAGTTGAGGCTGGCCTGAAACCCCAACAATCTCATTCCTATTATTTGAGATTGAGACCAGAAGCAGTTTGGCCATCAGTCTTCTTTTATCCTAGAAACTCCAGCCCCCCAGGGAATCACAAACCACACTGGGCTTAGTAAATAGGGGCTTAGCTGGTTAGTCAAGTCCCCACATCAGTTGTCCAGGGTAACTTTCTGTTCTAGGAAACAAAAGATAAGGAAAACCCAGATTCCTCCTCTCCCTCCCATACACACACCTACCTCTAGGGGAATCCTTTAGCTGTAAAAAGACCTTTATTGCTTTTATTTCTGGGAGCCCTGCTACCCCCAAACTGCCTCAGTGTCAAAAAAGTCAATTCATTAATGATATAACTAGTAAAACTCTGGAAATCACCCACGCCTATTATGATGGAATCATGTTTTCCACAATTCTAATTTTCACTTAAAGATTTATATTTTGTAATTGAAATTAAATGCCAGTATCTTTTTTCTTCATTCATCTTCTGAGAAGTTATACACAAGGCATGCAGGTCAATATAGTCATAGCCTGTCTGCAAAGCATTCTTTAAATGGAAGTGGTATTCTATAAATGCAAAAGTATTCAGCCTAGATTGCATCATGCTTGTGCCTTTTCTCAGATCATTGAACTTTAGTTTGCACCAGAAGAGTTTCATATTCACTTAAATTCAGTCATGTAGATACAAAAATATGTATAATCAACGATGCAGTGGTAAAGGTCATGATGACTTGTAGAGTTTGTATCACTCCTTGATTCACTGTAAACACCAGCACTTTATCCTGCATGACCTTTGTGTACTAACCTGTATCAATTTTGCAGAGAAGATGCCTTCCTTGTTTTGACATTATTATTACAAATGTTATTTTTTTTCAAAAAGGCAAATAACATCTTGGATACTATGTATTAGTAAACATCTCATTACTGGAACAAAATATCTGACAAGTCTGTTTAAGGGAAGAAACATAAGGGCACTAAGGATGTTAGACAACATACCAGAAATGTAAACATCTTGGTACTGGGCAAGATCATCTAAACCAGATGTCTGGCTGGAAATTAATCAATAGAGTATATATAATGTAACAAATGGCATAAGATTTTTGGTATCTGGGAACTTTTGTAATGGCTGATAAAAATATCTGTTGAGCTCTGGTGTGAGAACAGGGAACAAAGAATGAAATTTCCTTAAAAAATGGAGAGAGAGAGAGAGAGAGAGAGAGAGAGAGAGAGAGAGAGAGAGAGAGAGAGAGAGAACTTTCTCTGAATGAAATATGGTGTACCACATCTCTTCCAGAAAACATTATTTTACATTTCCAAGGCCTCTAAAGGGACATTCTTAAAGTTTCTAGTGCCTTGCAATGCTCCTTACATAGCTACCCTCACAATTGCCTTCATGGACAGGATTTGACCCTCACAGGGCTTATTTCAGCTGGACATCCATTAAGCAGGGAAGGCACAGCAGCTGGAGCATGAGAGTCAGCTGGTCAATGTAAGGAAGTAAGGAAGCAGAGAGTGATGAATGCACCCATGGAGTGATGCTGCCCAAAGTTAGGGTGGGTCTTCCAATCCTAATTAACCTAATCTGCATACATACTCACAGGAGATCATAGGTCCTTTAAGTTTGCAATCAGTATAAGCCATCATAGCCTCTGAAACTGTTTGAGGCATTCCCTAGATTTCAAAAAACCATACTTTGAAAACCATTACCTTAAAAGTAGAAGCAAGAGTGCAGAATTGCCTGAACAAAAGGGGATATGGAGTTAATAGAAGAAATAAAACTGAATTTTCCTACTGGATGTCCCATTCAGACATAGAAAATCCATTATGAAAAAACTGGAATTTTTTTAATGCCTATACATTCCCTTTACCCAAAACTTTATAGTTTTCTCACTTTTGACAAGCTTTTTAAAAACCGTTTGATCAAATTAGTTCCTACTGAAATTTAAGCTCAATGCTTAATATAACAGTTATAATTTGTTTATGTAGATACCGATTGTAAATTGCTCCTCAGTCTTCTGTTATGTGTTTTGTCATCCAAGTCACATTATTTTTGTGTGTGTGTGTGTACTTATTCATTTTTTATTTTCCTTTACAGAGATGGGACTCGCTATGTTACCCAGGCTTGCTTTGGAAATCCTCCTGCTTCAGCCTCCCAAAAATCTGAGGCTACAAATACACAACAGTGTTGAGCATTGTTCTTTTTGATGATTCATAACTGAGCATTCTTTACCAGACATTTGCTTTGAATACCATTCATCAACTCCTTCCTGTTTGTTCTGGTCTATGTTGACACTTTAGACCTAAAAGACACAGATTGAATTATTTCATGTTTACTTGTCAAAGTCTGAATCCTTATGTCTGTCTTTTATGTTGCATTATCCAATCCATAGCACTTTCTATTCCTACCCCTGCAACAGAGTTTCCCCAGTAGCTCACTGAACATAGTTGGAAAGTATAGGAAAAGCAGGTGTTTCCCATGAAGTAGTTTCATATTTTCCCATTAGCTTTGTATTAGTTTAATTCAGATGATGAAATAACACAGACACCTCAAATGACAGATTTTAATGGAGCTAATTTTTCTTTCTTTTGTCCATATTTAAATTTCCTTTAATAAATAGGTTCTGTATTATGATGCTAGGACATAGTTATATATAGCTAGTCTTGGAGTCAATTAACTATGTTATAAAATTCTGTCATTTACTTATGTTTGAATTCTTAGTAAGATTAAACTCTCAAAATTCTAACAAGTTCATCAAGAACTGTGACTATGATATCTACATTATCAGAAACATTAATACATAAAAATAATATACAACAGTCTATGATATACTAATATCATTTATAAATTTTAGTATTATAATGTTAATAGATTTTGTAATCCCACTTCCATGCTATTTCTATTCATATCTTTTAGTTCATTGTCATTTTTCTAGGCTTGGAAATTTTAATTTTTTTAATCTTTGTTTGTGTGATATATCTGTGTTAATGTATGTGAGTGGATACATATATGCCACAGTACATGTTTGGAAGTCAGAGAACAACCTTGAGGGTCGCTTCTCCCATTCCACCTTTTTGAGGCAGGGTCTCTTATTGTTCAAGATTTTGTATGCCAGGTTAGCTGACCTAAGAGCTCTCAGGGATTCTCCTGTCTTCACCTTCCATCTTGTAAAAGGGCTGGGATTAACAATGCCCACTGCTTTACATTGGGTTTGGAAGTCCAAACTCAGATTGGCATGGTTACACAGCAAGCCCTTTTATGCATCGAGCTATAATCCCAGTTTTAGGGTTAGATATTCCTGGACTGAGATTCCAGAAAGAACCTTGTTTCTGCAGAAAGGCCCGTGATCTCTGCATGCTAGAGGTGATGCATGTGCTCTGCTGCTGTATCACCATCAAGAAGTCATCCTGGGGCTGGGAGCTGGCTCAGCTGTTAAGGCACTTGTTTGCAAATCCTGACAGCCTGGGTTTGATTCCACAGTACCCACATGAAGCCAGATGCACAAAGTGTCACATGCATCTGGAATTCATTTGCATCGGCAATAGGCCCTGGTGTGCCCATTCTCTCTCTCTCCTTACAAATAAATAAAGGTATTTTTACCTGGAGGATTTGTTCATACCTTCTTCTGTATGTACTCAGTGTTGAGGTCTTTTTGTTTATTACTTTTAAATTATTTTGAAATGTCTTTTAACATTTGGGATAAGAACATGGTTTATATTAGAACCTCATGATCAATTTTGCAAAGAATATATGTACTCAGAATATGGATTCCTCAGAATTATAAATTCTGGCTAACATTACCTATTTATTCAGCACCTATATCCATGTTCTTACATGGAGTTGAGGAAATTTTACTTTGATTTACAATATATCATATCACTTAATATCAATATAAGACATTTTTATCAAAGAATCATATAGGTCTAATCAAACTGCAATTTAGTTAAAAATCATATTATCAGATTATTTTTATTAAATTTACATGTAAAGTGTTCTGCATTTTAAGCAATTGTTGAAGTTCTGTCTTTATTGAGAAAAGATGAGAATTTCCACTTTTGCTTAAGTTAAATTGCATGTTTCAAGAACTTCCCAATTAATTATAATTCAAATAGAGATTTTTTCATTAGTGTTCAGAAAAGGCTAAATTTAAGTACATTAATAATTAACAAGATTAAAATTTTAACCACAGAATGGTCTATGGGAACTCTTGATGATTTTTTATAAAAGAAAACTTTTTTGAAATGATTCAAAAATCAAGCCAGAATTTTCAAGTAATTTTTCCCAGAACTGTCGTGTGTTATGTTTTGAATGTTTGTGACTTATTCAAAATTTAGGCTGAGACTTAATGTCCAGTAAAACATTATTATGTAGGAGAAATATTTAGAAAGTGACTAGGCTCTAAGGTTGAAGATTTCATGAATAGGACTGGGTTCCTATGTAGGGATTAGAGGAGGGTGTTCAGCTTTTGCCCTGTCTCCATACATTCTCCTTCTAAGGGAAGTGACCTTCAAGATGACTGTGTGCAGGAGAGAACAATCTACAACACACCCCGAGTCACTGACACCTCATTTTGTACTTCCCAAACTCCCAAAGTGGCACAATTAAATCGCTATAGTTCATATATTGTTAGTCTCAGATACTTTTTATAGTAGCACAAACAGACATGTGTGTACAAGATTTTCTTCACCTCAGATGAAGGTTTTCAGTTTTAAAGTTTTAAAGTTTCAGTGTTATACCTATGACAACTTTACTAGGTAGACATTTTCCAGATTGAATTGTCATGGATAACTTCACAAAATTACATTAGAAACTGTCATATGATTTAAAAGCTCACAAAGTCAGGGTTGGCAAGCTGCTTCTAGAAAGACTAGAGAGGAAATAATCTATGCTTTGCCACATGCTCCTTATCATGACTACGGAGTTCTGTGGTTGGATTGTAAAAGTAGCCATGAGCAAACAAATGAAAATGGTTTTGTTCCAATAAAACTTATTCACACTGTGTTTTCTCTGAAGTCTACAGTTGATTCACTACCTAATACATGTTTAGTTTATCAAAATACCTGCAGTTATGGAAGATATTAATAATCGGACATCACATAAATGAAACACCAGATTGTATTAGCCCTTTCACACACTCCAAGTGTCTCATGAACAGTGCTATAGACCTGAATGGTGTGGTTCCTTTAGGGTAGTGAAAATAGCATCCTATGAGACGTTAGCCTCTTATAAACACGTATTGTTCACTATTTTGTTGTTAATTTAGGCAAGCTTTCTATGTGCATTTTGCATGTTCACCAAGTATATTATGCTCTAAATGTAAAGGTAATTGCATGAATTACATGTTTATATCACAAAAATAGTATATTCACTATAGAACTGTAAAGCTTATAATACACTGATATGCAGTATGAATTTCCATATGACAGAGTAGTCACAGGATCTTATGTTTTCTGAAGATTCTTGCTCATAGAACTTCCACCAAGACATAATAAATTATGCCTTCTGAAAAATAGTTTAAAGCATGTTCTTATGGATAGTCCTGAGCCAGGGTATTCTAATAGCATTGAAATATGACTGGAAATCTGTATATAGCTCTCAGCAAAAGGGCTCAGTAGCATCCTCAGCAACCACCAAATGTTTACTATGTTTGCTTTTTTCTTCTCAAGTTATACTAATCAGATGTACATTTCTATCTCTCTGTCTCAGTTTGGTCCAGAGCAAGGAGAACCATGAAAAGGGTAAGAAAGTCATGGCAGGGAGGAGGATTTGCAAGCCTACTGCAACTTAGGTCCTTGGAATATAGATGATTATACTTCTGACAAAACCACCTTGCAAGTTGCTCCTGGCTTGCATAAGAGATAGGAAAGGGGTGGGATGTTACTGAGCCAAAGAAGTCATGGGCAAAGGTTATCACCTATGTTTTGTCCCACTTGAACTGAGAATGTCCCAACAGGATCCTTAGGACTTACAGCTGCCCATCCATTGGCTGCAACTGTCCCAAACTACCACAGTTACTCTGGTTTTCTTGAGAAAATAATATTAAACATTCAAGTAATGTCCAGAATAACTTTCCAATATTATCTGTTTAATTCTTGAATTACCCATGGTGGAAGTGTGACTTTCATGTATGTCTTTTTTATAGATGAGAAAAGTGATTTTCAGGTAAGGTTTATGTAGTTACATAGCTCAAAAGTCAGGAATCTAGGAAAAATTGAAATGATGTTTATATTCACATTCTTAGCGAACTCTTGCCCCTTAATGATTCAGTGCAAGAGTTAGCAGAAGCTCCCCACCCGTGTCCCACTGGAAACTTGGATTAATTGTTGCGTGCACTGGGCCCTGGGCCCTGGGCCAGAAGCAATACTTTCAAAAGTGAAAGTGCTCTGAGGGCATTTCCAAAAGCACCTGTGACACTAGACTCTTGCTATGATCTATTTGCTCACGTAGCCAGTAAAGGGATTTCAGAAACACTGAGGTAGGGACAATTAATTCCAGTCAATGAAGTTAGAGTGGGTTTTATAGAAGTAACAAATGAACTGAGCCTGT
Source organism: Zapus hudsonius (assembly GCA_004024765.1). Lineage (NCBI taxonomy): Eukaryota > Metazoa > Chordata > Mammalia > Rodentia > Dipodidae > Zapus > Zapus hudsonius. Next base: position 40,925 of record PVHP010012419.1, read on the forward strand.
AGGACTCTGATAGAAAAGAGACAGGAAGTACTGCAGGTGCAGCAGAAAGCATGAGGACTAGAAACTCCAGGTGCAGACAGAGGTCCAGCAGACATCTACGGCCTCTCGAGAATGGTTTCAGGGACAAGCTTTACTGGACATGAGGCCAGAACTACCTCTTGAGTCATTTTTTAGCTTGGATTGCTGCTGGGATGACAACACGATTGGTGGACAGAAAATATCTTGAAGGCTGAGCGCATGCTGACATGTTTTGTGTGAGTTTCCTTAAGATACTCCAGCCTTGAGGGTACCTCAGCTGCAATGTCCCAATACGTAGTTGAGTATTTAAAGCAAGACAAAATGCTCAGTAATGACAGATGGAAGTAGAAATGAGAAGTAAAGTACATGAGCTAATATTAGCTTCACAAATAACTTACATTAAATAATTAAGTATAATATTAAATAAATAATTAGTTAAGCTATTTTTATAGTACACATGAACATATTCCAACACTAGAATATACATTATATATGGAGCCAGTATATTCTTGATACCTATAATGTGGTATGTGTATATAAAAGAATATACATGTATTTTATGTGGGAAAAACTCTTTGAAGGATAATGAGACAAAGTGCTTGCCTCACAAGCAGGAGGAGGTCCCCAAAACCCATGTAGAAAATCTAGGCATGGTGACACACGTCTTTAATCCCAGCGCCTGGGGAAGCAGAGACAGGAAGGTCCCTGGAGCTCACTGGCCAGTCATTTTAACCTAGTTGGTGAGTTATAGGCCAATGTGAGACTTTGTCTCAGAAAAGGTGAACAAAATACCCAAAGAGTGACACCTGACGCTGTTCTCTCCCACCACATGCAGACGCACATTAATGCACTCATACACACACAAACACATGCACACTACACACAAAAATAAATAAAAGTAAATTTAAAAATAGAGAATGCTTAGAAACTGGTATTTTTGTATAATATATGCTCTATTTTTTAAGTTTTTGGCATATGTGTGTATAGCGAGCATGTGTGGTGTGTGTGATATATATGTGTATAGAGGGTTTGTGTGGTGTGGTGTGTGTGAGATGTAAGTGTGTGTAGAGTGTGTGTCTAGTGTGGTGTGTGATGCATGCAAGTGTAGTGTAGATTTGCATACCTCATGAATGTTGGTTCTGAGGCAAGAGGAGAGTGTCAGATGCCTTCTTATTCTTCTGTGTATTTCTTTCTGTGAGATAGGGCTGCTCCCTCAATCAGGAGCTGCTGTCCATCAGCGAGCTCCAGCGATTCTGGTTTTTGTTTTGTTTTGTTTTGTTTTTTACCATTTCCCTGCAGACTGAAATTACAGATATGTTTGAACATGGCCAGCCTTTACATAGATTTTGGGGAGTCAAATCTGGTCATCCACAGTCTAATAGATCCTCATGCTTAAGTGGCAAGTACTCTCAATCATTGAACTATCTTCTAATTTTGAGAAAAATATAAGAGCTAATTTCATAACAGAGAACATTAATTAAATTTTCTTTCTTTAATGATCGCCCATGTATTCTTATTGACATTAAGAAGTTTGGGTTTTAGTTTTAAGAATTCCAGATCCCTGACAGAGCATCGAAGCATTTACAGTTTGAGAGACGGTCATTTCTACCTTTCTTGTCATCTTCATAGTATCTTTTGTGAAACCTAGGGAGCAGCATTCTTTTCTATTTTATGTGGCGATGTACAGAAAACATTTGAACAACCCAAGAACAGTGATTATTCAGTAAAAACTCCATCTGAGAAATCAGTGGTTTAATTTCACCAATGTTATCACTAAAGATAAGATTTCATTCCTTATGGCTAAGTAGTGTGATGTGTGTGTGTGTGTGTGTGTGTGTGTGTGTGTGTGTGTGTGTGTGTGTAACATTTTCAGTTAATCAACTAATTGGCATTTAAGCTATTTTAATCTTTTAGCCTTTGTGCATACTGCTACAATGAACATGGTAGTCCTCTTCCACACACTGACTTAATATTTTTTAAGTCATGGATACTTGATAATGGGTTGCTGGATCAGATGGTAGTTCTATTTTCAATTTTTTGAGAAACATACTATTTTCCATAATGGCTATATTAATTTGCATTGCAGTATTAAGTGTTTTATCTTTTGTTTGTTTTTATAATAATGATTTCACTGGAGTCAGGTGATATGCCATTGTGGTTTTGATTTGCATTTAATGATTACTA
>PVHP010012420.1:0-43718 GCA_004024765.1 Zapus hudsonius
ACCATTCTGGATTACCTAGTTTCTATTTTTAGTAGCCTCCCTGTCAGATGTTCGCATAGTGCATCTTTTCTTGGGAGCCCAAGTGTATGGGATCCGATGCATATTGCCCTAAATCCCCATTTCCAATCAAGGGTTCCCCCTCACTGAGTGGAATATTTGGCCAAATTTAATGGCTGTTGATTGACTCCCCCAGGCCCAGACTCCTTCATTGCACAATTACTCCTTTCTTGGTTTGCTGTTCTCTCCCAGTAGGAACTGTATCCAGCCTATTCATGGCCGCAGACTATGTTTCATGCCAATGGTCTGTTTACTCCAGTTATCGCCAATCAGTTTCCCCTGGCAGCTTGTGCAGTGCCCTCCAGCCCTTCACTAACTGCCATCTGGGGGTTGGTTACCATTTCAAACCTCACTGGGACTCTCGATGAAGATTGATGGAATTCTGTGGTTTCTTCAGCAACAGGATTTTGTCTCAGTCCTGGGGAGGGCGTTCAAGAGCCTTGACAGAATTCTGTCTTGTTTTTGGAACCTCATGGGTCACTTTGGTCAACAGCTCAGTGAGGGAAGGGACCGGTGACTGGGACCCGGGGCTTTCAGACTGCTCAATTATTCACAGACTTAAACATTCTCCCCTGCTATTCATGACCCCTCTTGCCAGTAGATGCCCACTATTTACTCTTTAGGTTAGGTCTATGAACTCATTGCACACACCAGACCAACAAAGAATACAACCCCTTACTTCGATCCCATACAGTGAAGAACACTTAATAATGGGTGCTGCTGCACCCATCAACCTATCATATGATCATCCAGTGAATGCCATGGGATCACAAGCAGAGAACTCTCTCATGTTCCTGGAACCTCAGCTCTGCATGGTCCCCACTTCTTGATTGGCAGGCTATGACTTTGTCCTTCACTTGGCCTCAACTTGCCTTAAATAAGATTCTGGTTGTCCAACTGGCTTTGTTAGTATCAGATGACTTGTAGAACCTCTTTTTATGTCTATAAAAACATTCTGCCTCAACCTTCCATAAGCTCTCTTCAACTGTGTGGTCTCACTCCTTTTGTGGACATTCTGTAAGATGAACAGACAAACACATTACTAAGTGATATATAAAATGTGATCTGAGAGTTAATATCAGTAATTAGGTTTGGATTAAAAGAATTTATGAATGCCAACAGCCATATTCTCAAGGGAAATGAGGTTTATTTAGTAAAAGATAGCCAACAAAACCCATGTAACTTGTGAATTTATTGATAATCAGTGAATTATGACAGTGCCCACCTGTTCTGACATACTTGCAATAGTCAGAGAGACACAGATTTTGGGAAATGATCAGAAAGAAATGTAAACAACTATGATTAATATGATAAGTGCTCTGATGGGAAAAGTAAAAAAGAAACACCTAGATAATAAATAATAAGGGAAACAGATGAAATTTCAGTTATTAACACAATGTCTAGAGACAAAAAGACCAAACAATCAAAGCAAAAATCCCAGTGTCTTAACAATCATACCTTAACTGCTTAAAATTTGACCCAGTGACTTGTGATGCTCTATAAAACAGAACCAAGCTCATAGTGACTCATGGTGCTTCACACCAAGTGGCTTATCTCATGAAGGGCAAATGGTGTTATAAAATTTACTATAACAAGATAGGGAGATGACCACTTCCTATCTATCCAGATAAAAATCCCAGAAATATCTCACAAGGTAAAACAATATAACTTCTTTACCAATGACTTCCATTTCTTTTCAGGGGTATAATTCATTCTCTCACCCTCTAAAAGTTATCCACTATATTTTTGTCTCATCTACAGTATATATTCCTTATTAAAACTTTTATATTGCACTGGAGTGAGGGCTCAGCAGTTAAAGGCACATGCTTGCAAAGCCTGATGGCCCTAGTTTCTCTTCCCCAATACTCATGTAAAGCCAGATGGACAAAGTGATGCATGCCTCTAGGGTTTGCAGTGGCTAGAAGCCCTGACACATATGTTCTCTCTCTCTCTTTCTCTCTCTCTCTCTCTGTTATTTTTCTCTCTCTCTCTGTCTCTCTCTCCCCCCTCATATTAATCAATTAAGACTTTTCTATTATTTCTGGTCTGGTAAATACTTTCACCCCTGTGGGTTAAGCCTGTTCACAGGATAACAAGTAACATACCACTGTATTACTAGACTCAAAACTGGTCTGCCCATCCCTCCAACAGATCAAAGTGTAGGAGATAGGAGTTGATGATAAGGAAGGAGGTTTGTTCAAAGTTGGCCCTAATGAAAATAGAAAGGCTAGCTTCTCAAATCTCTTTCTTGGGGGGACATGGGGATGTAAGCTTTAGTGGGAGGGATAGGTGGGCTACAAGCCGAGGAGGGTCTTAGAAGTCTAAGTAGGGCTTCTCTTTAGCCAAAAGATTATTGGGAAGAAAAAAAGGGGTAAAGGGTGAAGGACAGAATAAATGGTGCTATTTTAAAATCTGAACCTGTTTTAAGTTCTAAAAAATTAAGACACTGACAGTACCACATAATGCCAAGGATACGGAGCAACTAGAATTTTGGATTGTTGTTGCTGCCTTAAACAGTTTAACCACTTTGGAAAACAGTTAGGCAGTGTCTTATGGAACTACTCACACACTTTCTGCATGACTTGGCTATCATACACTCTGACCCACTCAAAGGAATTGAAAACATGCCCACCAGAAAACCTACACACTGATGTTCATAGCAGCTTATTTTAAATTCCCATTACTTGGATGAAACCAAGATATTGTTTAGTCAGTAAATATATAACAAGTACTTAGTATTAGGAGTGAAAACCGTGGTTCTGTCTGAGACCACACCTTTGCTTGGAATAGGAAATTTATTGTAGGTGCACAGCATCACTGTTTCAAGAAGAGAGGGAGAGGGATGAGGCCAGAGGAAATGGTGACAGCCCAGCCACCACAGAAGCTACACTGTCAGCTGTGGCTTGTCCTAGGTCACCTGCACAGCCAGGCAGGAATATGGGAACTTCAGAAACCTGGGTCACATCAGAGAAGGATGATGGAGGGGGAGCCAAGAAAAGCTGACCTGGGTCTGAATGGAGAAATGGGGACAGAGTAAAAGAAAAACAAGAGTGAGATAAAAGTAAAATAGAAAGATGAAATGAAGAAGAATGTGTGAGAGGAGAGAAAATGAGAGAGAGTATGAGAGGCTGAGACAGAGAAAGATAGAAAAGCCAGAGAAAGAGAGTGAGGTGTGTCTGGAAAGGCTTTGATCTCCATCTCATTGGGGAGGGGGGGTCTTGGGTGGTGTGGAGGTGTGAGCTGGTTGGTGCTCAGGGAAGGAGCCAGGCTGGCTAACTCCCCCCACCCCACCATTGAGCAAGATGTTTAAAGACCTCAGTTTTGGAAACTGCCTTTGCTGTATAATATATATATATATATATATATATATATTGACTTCTCACTTGAGCCCATAAGGTAATTGAAGGCAATGTAAAAGCCTTGAAGCTGTGCTTTCATTTTATATCTATTTCTATTCCCAGGGCTCTCTGTCTGTACTGGGTGTTTCTAGCTTCTTCGTGTCTTGTTCAAAGAACTGAAGTACAGAGATAGTAAAACAGCAAGAGGATTTCTTAGAGACAAAAATGAAAGTAGAAGTGAATTACCCTGCAAGAGAGAAGCAGGCTCCTTGAGACAGAGTTTATATCCTAGGTCATTCTTTGGGGCTTCCTTTGATGGGGGTCAGGAGGAAGAGGAGTTGGTGGTGGTTCTCTGTTGGAATTGACAGGCTTGGGTTATACAAGCTTTTATTCTAAAAGAATTTTGTCAGGATATGTTTCAAAAAGTGTTTGGTCGGGAGAGAATTATTGCATTGTTTGAAGCAGGATGTTGCTAAGTGCCTTGTTAGGAAAGGGCTGTGTGTTTCCCTCAAGCCAAAGAGAGTCTTAGCTTGGTCAGTGGGTCCTGTGTTTTCTTGCCTCATTGCCTTTATGCTGAGTGAGTCATCTGCTGCTTACCATTCACATGCACATGTGAATGAAGGAATTTCTACCTAAAAACCAATAGCACCAAGTTTGGCTCATCTTTCTTCAATATTGAAGGCTCAAAGGTAAGAATAAGAGGCTTCTTACTGTCAGCTTTTATAGTCCCTGTTCCAGAATCCCCAAGGAGGGATGAAGAATTCCATTACTGTCCTAAGTCTGCAGCCACTTTGAATTCCAGGACCAGCAGAGCTTTGCACACGCATCAGCCCTCATGAGATCAGCCTCAAGTAGGCAATCACCTCATGAAAATAAGGGTATCTCCTCAGGCAACAAGGACTTCTTTAAAGCACCTTACAAAACCAAAGAGGAGATCATTATCAACCAGACCTCACTTTTGACACATACTTCTTGTCTCCTTCCCCAATTCTTCCTCTGCCATACTGAAGGCTTGTATCAGTACCTCAAAGAAGAACTTGGATTCACTGAACCTCTTTATCGTTCCACTAAGTGACCACACTAACTAAATCTCTCTTCTCTGTTTTTTTTTCATCTTTTGCATGTTGGGATGAGTGGCAAACCTGCTCTATTGGATGGACTCCTAGTGCAACCATCTTGGCAGGAATGAAAAGATTCTAGAGATGCTGTTCCCCTTCCTTAGTCCAGCAGACTATCGAAACAGTGAACCTCAAGAAACTGAAATTTCCCTGGGAATTTCATGCTGGAGGAAGAAAAAAAGCTAAAACCTGATACTAGCAAGAGAGGGAAATTGACCCAGGAAGAGATTTCACACAGTTCTAACAACCTGTCAAACTGCCTTACAGGGAGAGGAGAGCCAAGACAATGATGACTAGCAGAAGCACACCACATCCCTCTTGCCTTTGACTCAAACATGAACTTCATGTTAGGACCCCACAAGTGGAGAAAGGGGATGGATATTGGACCAATTGTTCTTCTTCCTAATGGGGTCACATTGAATAAATCTCCTTTTCACCATTACTTGGATTTTTTTCTTTTAAATATTTATTTATTTATTCATTGATTTATTTGAAAGCAGAGAGAAAGAGAGAGAGAAAGAGAGAATGGATGTGCCAGAATCTCTCTCCTGATTTCTGAGGGTCTCAGAATTACCCTTTTTGAAAGTTTATTATGATATAGAGAAAAAGGTTACTTTTCTTCAAAAATGTTATGTACTCATTCAAACCAATTTTCTGTCCTCTGCTGCTCTGGATGAGAAAAGGCCTCATGTAGCACTTTGAGCATCTGGCCTTTTTTTCGGCACATGGACCCTGCGGAAGTGAACCTGGGGTCGCAGGCTTTTCAAACAAGTGACTTAACCATGGAATCATCTCTCCAGACATATAAATCAGGTATTTTTTTTCAAGGGCAGCATATGAACATAAAAATATCTCCTGAGAGCAACATTCTATTTATACAGGGAAGCAAGCAGGGTTTTCTTTTCGTTGTGTGCATGTGTTCATGTGTGCAGTACATGTGTGTATGTAGGTATCCATGGAAGCATATGTGTGAATGTGGAGGGCAGAGGAGAACCTCAGGTATCATTCTCTCAGGTGATTTCCAACACTTTTTTAAAAATTTAATATTTTTCAAAATATTATTGAGAGAAAAAAGAGAATGGGAGAGAGAGAGAGAGAGAGAGAGAGAGAGAGGCAGGCAGATACAAAGAGACTATGTGTGTTCCAGGACCTCTTGCCACTGCAAATGAACTCCAGACACATGTGCCACTTTGGCATCTGGCTTTACATGGGTACTGGGTAATCAAATCCATGCCACCAGCCTTTTTGGCTTTATAAGCAAGCACCTTTAACCACTGAGCAATCCTCCAGCCTCTGTCATTTCATTGTTTTAAGACAGGGTCTCTCATTTTGCTGGAGTCTGCCAGTTTGGCTAGCCTGGCTGGCCAGTGGGCCCCAGGGATCCTCTTGCCTCTGCCTTCTTTTTTAAAACTTTGTATTGATATCTTTAATAACTAAGACAATAAACCATTATGGTTCCCTCCCCAGCCTCACTCATATTTTCCCCCCCCCTCAACTAGTCTCAACTTTGTTTTGGTGTCATTATCTTTTCCTCCAATCATGTGTAGGTATTATCAGGTGCTGTGAAGTCATGAATATCAAGGTGCTTTTGTGTCTGGAAGTTTGCATTGTAAGCAGTCCTACCCTTCCTTTGGCTCTTACAATCTTTCCTCCACCTCTTCCGCAGTAGACCCTGAGCCTAGGGAAGTGTGATAGAGATGTCCCAGTGCTGAACACTCCACTGTCATTTATTCTCAGCATTATGGTGTCTTTTGAGTTATCTGAGTGGTCACCGCCATCTGAAAAAGAGAAGCCAAAAGTGAAAGTAGCGTTATTATATGGGTGTGATCATTTTTAAAAAGCGCTTATAAGGCAGTTTGGTAAACATGATATATATATTTGTCCAGACAATAGGCATTACTACCCTAGGGCTCGTGACCCCTCCTCCCTGTGAGCTTTTGACTAGGTCTTCAGTACCAGGCATTTATTCCTTCCCATGCAACAGGCCTCCAGTCCTGCTAGAAAGCTATACAGGGACAATAAGAGAGGGAGGAGAGGGGATCCTAGGGGATGTTCTATAATGGTGGAAAAAAGCTGGCTCCTATTCAAAGATCCAAGCAGAAAGCTAGGATCCAATAGAAAGCTAGACAGGGACTATAAGAGAGAGAGGAGAGGGGAGACTTAAGGAAAGAGTATTATTTATGTGTAAGTAAACAAACAGATTACTAGGGGTGCAACGGCATAAAGGGGGTCTGGGGAAGGGAATGAGTAACGGAGTAGGAGGGAAGAGGGTTAGTCAAAAGTTAAGAGATTTAGATTAAGCCATATGGAATAATAAATAGAATAAGCCCGATTTCTTTCATAGCCATAGATTGTTAGTGGAAAATTTAAGAGCCAGAGATGTGATACCTTTCAGAGAGGTGTTGGCCAGGGAGGCTCCTGCAGCCCTGCCAAAGTTATAGGTCATTGCCAAGGCTCTTGATTGCCCACCAGAATGAGATGGTAAGACCCTATTGCTGAAGACCACATATGCTTGGCTGCAGGTCACTGAGAAATCAAGTTGGAACTGAGCTGGAAACTTCCTCCCTGTTAATCAGCTGACAGAAAGCTGGAAAAAGTTATACTACATGCAGCCCTATGGGAGAGAGCTAGTCAGTTGAATCCCCACACTGGTATCCAGGTGCTTTACCAGGTTTCCAGGAAAGAAGAAATAATGAAAGACTAGATTAAGCAGGTTTCTAGGGAGGGTAATTTTTTAGGAAGGAATAGTATCATAGTCAGCTCTATGCTGCAGGCATGAACTTCCAAACCAGATACAGTTTACTGAAGGAGCAGATCTAGGGGATGTTCTATAATGGTGGAAAAAGGCTGGCTCCCTTTCACAGATCCAAGGAGAGAGAGAGAGAGAGAGAGAGAGAGAGAGAGAGAGAGAGAGAGAGAGAGAGAGAGAGAGAGAGACCAAACAATGAACAAACAGCAGAGACCTCAGGTAGAGCTTAGATTGCTACTCAGGTACCTTAGGCTAGAATTCCAGATCTGTCCCTAGTAGCACCTTAGGGCTAGCCCATCCTGACATCTCCAGCTAGCTGGCTGGAAATCCAATTTACAAGCTTTAATAAAATCCTGAATCTATTTGGGGACATCCATTCAAACTACCACAGGTAATCTTCTGAAATTTCTGGCCTCCAGCAAGGTGAAGGTGGTGAGAACAACCTTGAGGAAAAAGAGATAAGGGTGAATCAGACTCCCCTTATAGGATCAAAGACATTTAGCCACTTTTAGTTTACTTTCAGGGGCCTTAATAATTCAAAACTGCATCACAAATACCTGGCAAAAAAAAATCAGCTCTATGGAGGGTTTAGTTTGGCTTGCAATCCCAAAGGATGCAACCCACCATGGTAGGAAAGGCATGGTAGCAGAAGGTAGCTGGTTGTGTGGCACCCACAGTCAGGAAGCAGAGTGAATGCATGCCAAGGACTCGGCTTGCTTTCTCTTTCCAGCTATGACATAGTGCCACTGAAGTCTTTCATCCTCAGCTAACCTAATCTAGAAACTCCCTCACAGACAGGCCTAAAGATTCATCAGGTGATTCTAGATCCTTTCAACTTAAAATATTAATCACTATACTCAATGAAATAAAGCCATTACAAATGCTATGTATGATAGATTTGAACTTGATGACATGCTAGGAAAGTCAAAACTATGGTGCAGTAAGATATCATTGGTTGTCGGAGGCTGGCCTGGGGAAAGTGAGGAGCATGTGAAACACAGAGGATGTGGCAGCGAGCCTGAAACAGTACAAAGTCCAATGAAAGTGTGGTCCAAGTGGTGAGCCTATATCTCCCGCTGGCAGTAGAACTTTGTAGAATCATTCATGAGCTACTGGTTTTGCAAACATGAAAGACAAAAATCTGAGGAGGTAATGGAGTCATGTCACAAGGTTACAAAAAAGCCAATGTGTCATAAGATGAGATTTCATTCAAGGGGGAACTATTGGGCCATTCCATGAAAATCAAGTCGCAATGGAGACATCATGACATGGGAAATGCTTAGGCCCACAGGGCGGCCAGTGAGGAAAGCTGTATGCATGGAGTGGAGGCAGCCTAAGACACAGGCCTTCTTTCCTGCAGGCCACAGAGCTATCGAAGATGGTAGAAACAGATGATTCCATCAGTAGCCTCAGAGGCAGTACATGGAGCTGCAGGATTTGTCATTTGCCCCACTTTTGTTCTATGCTATGTCCTCGGTCTTCCATTTTGCAATGGAAATGTTTACTCTAGGCAGTTGTATGATTGAAATGTCTAACTTATATATTATTTTAATTTTTCCAGATCTTTATTAAGGCAGCATGATGATCCTAGGCCACCAGCCTAAACCTTGTGGCCTCAGAAAAGCCTGTGTCAGCAGGGCTTGCCTCTCTCCAGAGAGGGGGGTCTGTCCCTCCAGTGCATCCCTGAAGCAGAACCAAAGGAGAAGAGGGTATGGCCAGATCCCAGGCTTTAGCAGCTCCTAGGCCATAAAGCAGTAGCAGGGGGGAGGGAAACAGCAACCACCAAGGTCACCTCCACTTGGGGATACAGCCCCCACTGTACCCCCTCTGACAGTTGTGCTCAGAGCAATTAATAAATAAGAATGACATCATCCTCCAGCACCAAACCCCTCAATCACACCAAAAGCTGGGTAGAAAGCAAAGCCAGATTTCTAAGTTCTTCCCTTCTGATCCAGTCCTAGGACCTTCCCTCTTAGCAGCTGGGAGCATGAATTACTGGGGGTAGAGGGACTCAGAAGTGCACCAAGGAGCCATCCAAGCTGCTTCCTGTCATGTGTGCATTTGGATGCATGAAGGGCATCCAAATGAAATGACCCCAGGAGGGGCAACACCTTTGGAAGGCACTGAGGACATTTCAGCAGTTTAGAACACAAGAGCCCCAGAGAGGTCTCAAAAGGAGTGCTGGGGGCTGGAGAAATTGCTCAGTGGTTAAGGCACTAGCCTCCAGTGTCCAAAGACCCAGGTTCAATTCCCCAATACCCACAAAAGCCAGATGCACAAAGTGGCTCATGCATCTAGAGTTCATTTGCAGGGACTAGAGGCCCTGATGCGTCCATGCTCTCTCCCTCTGTCTGTCTGTCTGTCTCTATGTGTATCTCTCTGATTGCAAATGAATAAATAAAATATTTTCAAAAGAGGAATTCTGGTGCATGGATTTGAACAGCCTGACTGGCCCCAGCCTTAGCTTGAGGGGCCAAGCTGGTCAGGCAGGGAGGAAGAGAAGCTGCCTGGCCACACAAAGACCAAATGGCTAGCCATCTCCTTAGTGCACTGTTCAGGGTTAGGTAGGATGTGGCCCCTAGGACTTCATGAGGTGGGAAGAGCCCTCTGGATTCCAGATGTGGCACACACATGATGGGAAAAAATGTGTAAAGATGGGAAAATGGAGAACAGAAATGACACCAAGAGGGCATGCATCTTGGGCCATCCAGCCAAGGGAAGAATGATTTCCAAAGCAGAGAGCAAAGATTGTAACCAGACAGAAGAGCAGATTTTGAGCAACACTGGTTGGTGTAAGGGAATACCTCTGCATTTTAAAATCAGACCATAAAGGAATTAAGGAATTCTGGGTACTTACCAATAGCTCCTAAGAGTGGCTAATTGTGGTGCGTAGGGTATAAGGTATTTAGGGATGTTAGTTCCCTGGCACTTCCAGCCTGCTATTTACATGCTGGAAGCCCAACTCACAGAGGCTCTTGAAAAAGTCCTCAAACTCAAAAAAAAAAAAAAAAAAACAAAGCATACTATAGGAATGAGAGGATATGGGGCCTGGTGATCTAGACATCTGTATCAGAGTTAGCTGCTGGCTTTGAAAACACTCTGTTCTCACAGCAAATCAAGGGCATTAGTGACTCTGGAAGCTGAGGGCCATCTGGTAGATAGACACCAAGCTTCGTATCTGTTTACTGGCATAACAGGGAGGCATGTTCTCCACTGCCTCCCTCCGGCACATGTGTCACACATCCACATCCCAGGGTGTCATGACAAGGATTCAGGTTAAAGCCGCACAATCTAAATGGCCAGTGAGCAAGAACTACCCAAGGCCATCACATAAATCCCGTTACATGCTTTTACGACACATGACTAAAAAGGTTTAAGTTTGCAAGAAAAGTACTAAAAGTGATTTTTCATTTCTTTTCAGGTTGACTTTTCTTCCATAAGCCCTGACAATAACATAAGAGAATACAAAAACTGTTATCAAAATGAGGGAAATGGGAATATAAGCACAATATTTACTCAATCAATGTATCTAATTTTGGGCAATAAAGATAAATTTTTTTTAATGATTTCCTCTTGTGTTTTTATATTTAATGTATTTTATTAGTTTAATATAAAAATATGCTACTTTTGATTTTTACTGACAACTATGTTCCTTGTTATATCAAAATGTAAAAGACAGAAAGACACTGTGATACAAGGTAGTTTTCATCCTAGTGTGTAATCCTCAGCTAATGAATTTGCTGTGTTGTCAGCTTTGGTACTTTCTAGAAGGTGTATACTGTAGCTACTCGCAGCATCCTTGCTACATGCACAAAGTATATCCCAGAGCTTTTAAAAATTGAAAAACCAGGCTGGAGAGATGGCTCAGCGGTTAAGGCACTTGCTTCCAGTGCCTAAGGCCCCGGGTTCAATTCCCCAGGTCCCACATAAGCCAGACCCACAAGGTGGTGGCCCTGGTGCGCTCTCTCTCTTTCTCTCTCTCTCTCTCTCTCTCTCTCTCTCTCTCTCTCTCTCTCTCTCTCCCTCTCTGCTTGAAAATGAATGAATAAATAAAAATTTTTTTTAAAAAATTGAAAAACCTTCAGTTGGATGAGCTACACCAGTTCAAAGCTTTTTGTGGATAAAAGTTAACATGACTTTAAGTTAGGAACTTTGACCTCCTTTACTATTGTAAGGCAGTGAAGTCAATATCCACATGTTTATTAAAAAATAATATTTTTCTTTATTTTGTATGGTGTCAAGTAACAGCAAACTTTATGGCCTGGGTTCCTTAGAAAACAAAACCTAAACAAAATTTCCTATGCCCATATGTTTGAAAGGAGCTCAACTTCAGGAAAGCAGGAGTGAGGGGAATGGGATGTAAAGCCAGGAAGGAGCAAGAACAAAGTGAACAGAGAGCCAGAGAGCACATGGCTGTAGGGCATGCCTTGGGGGAAGGCTGATTCTAACTTCAAACTGTCTTTCTGAGGAAAGACAGAAGAGGAATGCCTCCAGATCTTATCCGAAGAGCTCTCCTTGGGGACAGTAGCTTCTCTGTACCTTCTGTGCCAATTAGATCTTCAGAGCCTCCCACGTCTGCAGCATGTGGAGGCTTCCGAAGAATGCTGAGTCTTAAGGACAGGGCACTAGTGAGCAGGAGGAGTCTGGAGCTCTGGCTTGTGGCTCAGCTCAGTCCCAGCAGTGATGGCTGCTGCTGCTGTGACAAAGCCAGGCTGTAGTCTGGGGCCCTGACTGTAATTGTGCTTAGTGTGGGTTTATTTCTTGTTTGCAGTCAGTGACTCGGTTTCACCATTACCAAGTCCATGTGTTGAGGAGAGTGTATAGGTTTCACTTGATTCCTTACATTTCCAAATTTAGAAACTAAGAAGTATTTTCACTGATTTTTTTGGAGGGGAAGTACTGGGAATTGAACATAGGTTCAATCAGTGTACATGCTAGGTAAATGATTTATCACTATAAAACCTAGCCCTCATTTCGTTTTCCTTCTTTACTTTGAGACAGTGTGTCACACATTGCCCAGGTAGGCCTTGAATTTACATTTTTTCCTCCTTCAGCCTCCTGAATAGCTTGGACAATTGGCACAAGGAATGGAGAACTGGAGAATGAGGACTGGGGGTCAGGAAGAAAGATCGCAACAGTGGACTATAAGGAATCAGCAAATGAAGATGCATCAACCAACCTGAGCAGTCTTACTTCATCTTAAAAATAGTTCATTTTAAATACAGAACAAAATGTCTCTAATCATATGACATGATGTTGAGCTATAAAAGCAGAATGTAACCATTTCAAATCGTCATTCAGAATCATATTGCTCAAGAGAGGCTAACCGGCATGAAATAAAATACAACCTGAATGCCATACCTGGGTACGTACCTATCACCTTGCATTCAGAAGAATGAGGCAGGAATATTACCATGAGTTAAGGCAAGCCTGGGATACATTTTGAGATCAATGCAAACCCACATTGCAAAGTGAGGCTGAAAGAAAGAAAGAAAGAAAGAGAGAGAGAGAGAGAGAGAGACAGAGAGAGAGAGAGAAGGAGGGAGGGAGAGAGAGAAAGAAAAGGAAAGGGGGAGAGATAAATAGGTAGGGAGCAAGAGAGAAAGGGAGGGAAAAAAGACCCTGGAAAGTGTCCTGAGAGTAGCTTACAATAATACAGCTTTGTGTATGGCTGCAGTCAGCTGTGTGTTCTGCCATTGACCTCAGTTATTGTCCATCATGGTCGCTGCTTTGCTGGGGTCTGGGAATGAATGCCATCTCATTCATTCTCAGCCATCATGCTATGTAGTCCCCAGAGCTTCTGTCTGCACCTGCCAAACCTGACCAATCACAATCAGACATCAGCATGTCTGTCAACAGAGAAAAGGCAAAGCAGCGCCAACAGAAGCCCCAGGTCAGCCTGTCCATGTCTGCTTCTCCGTGTGCTCACTGAGATCTCCTGGGAATGCTTGCACATGAGCATAGCCCTGCCCTTGACAGCACAAATACAGTTTGTCTAACTGTTTATCCCTGTTCATAGTTCTTTCAGTTCCAGAACATATGATAATGTTATTCACAAGTCCAGAGTGTTGTAACCAAGACCATGGATGCCAGTCACCCATCTCACCATAGCACAAATATTTTGCAGAGATAAACAGTTGATTGGAACTCTCTAATTTCAACCTAGGGCAGTCATATTTTCAATTTATTTTACAGCCTTCAACATTTCTTCAGAAGGAAAGATCATTTAAATAGTCATTTATAAATAAAACTCAAAGTCTATGCAACTTTAGCAATTTAATATAATTTAATATAAGAAAAAATGTTGAGTTTATTATGGGTTACTAAGTACTCAAATGTTCTTGGGAAGAAAATTTCAGGGTATCCTTATGCAAGTTCTCTCTGTGGAACCAGGAACTTGCTGTTTGTGATGCTTTTCAGACCTGAGCTTCTGTGATAGTGGTCATAAAATCAATATACTGAGTTGAAAAAAATTACAGCTCAGCAGTCTGGAAAGAAAACAAGCCCCAAATATTCTAGATAAGCATTTATCTGGCATTAAACAGGTGATGCTACCTGACACAGGCATTCACTCATTGATTGCAAAGACTGCAAAAATGTAACAAACCTGGGATATGTTTAAATATACAGAGTGCTTAACATAGCATTCAGCATGGCAAACACAGAGAAAACCTTTCCCTAAAGGATATAATGTCAAACTCTAATTGGATCCTGGCTTATCTACAAAAATATTGTTTAGAGTAATGCTAAATTCATACTTTAAAGATTATGGGGATGAAGAGATAGCTAAGTGGTTAAGGTGCTTACTTGCAAAGCCTAAAGCCTGGGTTCAGTTCCCCAGTATCCATATGAATGGAGTGGCCCATGCATGCTGGAGTGCCTCTGTAGTGACAGGAGGCCCTGGTGTACCTACCTCCTCTCTCTTTCTCTTTCTCTCTCTCTCTCCCTCTCCCTCTTCCCTCACCTCTCCTCCTCTCTCTCTTTCTCTGCTTGCAAATAAATAAAAGGATTACAAGATGTAAGGTAGCAAATGCCAACAGGCTTCTAAGTGGCATATAGTATTTTAATTTTTTTTAATATTCGTAATTAAATATAATGCTTGTCTTTAAAGTTTGTATGTAGATTGGTGGTTACAAAGTTAAATGCATTTTTCCCTTAAGAATGATATTTATGTAGCCAGAAAAACTTAAAGAAATTAAACAACTCAAAATACTGTAGAGAGTTCTCTCACAGTAAATGAAATTACTTAAGTTTATTTTTAAACAAAAAATTAGAGTTTATAAAGAATTCAGTGATAAAACAGGATGTCAAATTAGCATAGAAGAATTGGCATACTTTGATTTAAAAAAACAGAAGATAGAATGTTGGTAAGAGCTACATTTCCCTTAGGAAAATAAAGTATAAATTCTTAGTTATAAAATTAACTAAATCTTGTAAATATATATTAAGAAACCTTTAAAATGCTCCTATAAAACATAAATGAACAAAACACTGACTTTGAGGTAGGAAAGAGAAGGATGCATTTGAGATAGTGTAATTGTCATCTCCCTGGCAACCAATTCATAAATTTTTGCTTCTAAACCACTCTAAATAAAACTATGTGATATTGACACCTGAATCAACTGAAAGCCCAATGGAATAAAGTATGGACTCCAAACATTAACTTCTGAAATAATGGAAAGTTAATATATGATAAAAATGTATCTCACATCACTGGAATGTGAAATTCAAAAAAGCCATTTGAAAAAAATGATAAAGTTGAGTCACTAACTTCCACCATACCAAATAATAAAGGTCATCAGCTATAAGATACAACTGCTAGAAATAAAGCCATACAAATAATAAAAGAACAGAGATGAATTCTTTCAAAGAAATGCCATATTTGTAAATCAAATCTAAATGCAACGAAACACAAATATTAATACATTGAGCTACAGAAATATTGTGGTTTGAATATGAAATATTCCTCACTGGCTCATGTTCTACAATTAAATGATGGCTGACGAGGACCAAATGCTCCAGCTAAGATAATTAAAGGTCTAGCTGACAGAGTTAATAACACATGTAAGACTTCAACAATAGCATGAAGATGTCAGCACCCAAATTTTCAATAGGAATGATTCCTATTGGGCTAGGACAACAGGGACCAGTCACCATGAAATGCACCATAGAAATGCACCATACCGTGTATCACTGAGCTCAACTAAAGGACTCATCCATCTGCCATGCTGCCTGCCCCAGGCTCAGCTGCACTCAAATTATGCAATTATATATACGCTTCAGCCAAATGCTGAAGCAGCTGGGACTGTCCATATCAAAGCAAATCTTCTGGGCCTTGGTTTGGGATGTTAGAATGTTTCCTTTAAAAAGAGGTTAATTAAACTCCTGCCTGTATCTGTTTTCTTCCTTTCATGTAGATTTAATTCCTGATCCAGCAGCAGCAATTTTGCAAACATAAAAATGATAAACAACACACCAAGCATGACAGACAAAGGAAGAATGGTCTGAATATAAACGGCATCTTTAACACCACAGGCTTCAGTCACAGGACACTGAGAGATCAAGCTGGACCCAGGATGGAAGCCAGCTCCCTGCTGGCTAGCTCTCATAGTACTAGAAAGTGCAAGCAAGCTGCTGAAAGACAATGGTCACCAACAGCACCAACAAACAGTAGATTCTGCAAGCTACAAAGTTAACCAACCAGGCAAGCTGTAAAGGTGCACTAGTGGCACACAAGTTAAGGGAACAATCAACCTCTCTCTGATTGGATATGAGACCCACTCAGTGGAAAAGAATATATACCTGGTTCTGATAACCAAGTCAAAAGAGTGTGGCTTGTAAGGTTATAGACCCTAGAAAGGAGGGGAGCTTCCACTTGACTAAAAGATGTTATGCTCTACAAAAAGTCTTCTAGATGTTTATGATTTCCCCCTTTAATCCATGCTTCTTTCATTCTTGGTTAGAGAATCTACATTTTACTGAAGGCAGTAAATATCAGAAAGACCCTAGTCCCATCAGTATGACAAGAAAAGAAAGCTGACTGCCTAGCATGAAGCAAATCATCTATCTACATCACAGCTGCTGGAGCCCGGGAAGCATTCCAGAGGAAGCACTGGATTGAATATGAGTGCTGCTCTCACTCTAGCCTGAGAACCTCCTCCAGGGAGAAGGCAGTAGACACCTCGGAAACTCAAAGGTCATCAAAGCAGTAAGTCTGGCGCTGCTGAGAGCTCCATACTAAAGGAGGCTTAGAACACACCCTTCAAGGCTCAGGGTACATTGCAGAAGAAGGGATGGAAGGAATGTTAGAGCCATAGGGATCAGAGGAGTTTTGAGGCATTGTCCCTCCCCAACAGAGACTGATGATCCCACTTCAGGAGGGCTCTCAGTGGAACAAGGCAGGAGAGAGAGAACATACAAGGATAAAAGGATGAGAATACAACCCTTAGGCAATATGTTTGTACAATAAAGTTCTCTATAAAAAAAGATTATAAAATAATATAAATTAAGAAATAAATAGTGTCTTTCAGCTTCCAGGACAGTTGTGAGTCTCCCACTACAAAACCTCATGTTAAAGTTGTGAAAGTTCAGGCAGCTCCATAGACCCCCTCCCCTTGAGTGGGAGGTGTCTCTAGCCAGAGCCCAAACCTAGATGCAAAAACTGATTGGTCAGGTATAGACCAATCAGCTGTCTCTCTGACTTACCTGGGCGAACTTATAAAAAAGCTTCCCTAGGACAAAGGCTCTCTTCCCCACATGGCAGGCCAGCAGAAGAGCCTTTGAATTTCTAGAGTTTGGGGGTTCTTTCCCACATGAGCCTTACTTCTCATGATGGGAGCCCTCTGTTATCTTTTCTTCTGCTGCTTGTTTAGCTGAACAGCATAAATCCTGTTAAAACTCTCCACGTTTTCTCTCCACACTGGTGACTGGACATGGTGGTTGGGCTGTTTCTCCTATCTTTTTCCCAAATCCTCTGAACTGACTTTAATCTAGAATAAACGTGTGCAACAAGAAAATGCTATCAGAAATTGTCCAATTCTTTGATGTTTTGAGAAACGAACTCAGGGTTAAGTGCAGCGGTGAGGCCCTGGGTGCTCACCCACTGTGCCCAGTCCCCACTACAAAGTCACCATAAATATTATAACTATTGAATCCATAATTAAATAAAGTGTCTGTTATTTAGTGTGGTGAAATATCTTAATTGATAAAATTATTATTTGTCTCTCAAACCTAGGGACAGTTGATTTAAAGAAGTAACAATATTTTCAGGCCACTTGGAAGAAAGCAAGCTATGAGTTAACCTGCAGCACACTTTCTTATTATTTTGAAATTATATTTATTGAAATATGTCTTTTAAACTTAGATGTGAGTTTTATCATGACTTACTTTACCCAGAGATTAAAAGAAAACATGAATAAAATAAGTTGTCTCCAGTGTTTTAGAAAATTTCTTTATATTTCCCATTTAATGCTTCTGAGTTACACTTAAACCCAGAATGATCACTGTTCATGGTTTGCCATAGTGTGCCATCATCAGTATCAGTGGTGTAAGCACCTAAAACAATTAAAACTGACTCATGGCCATAGGTATCCCAAGGCTGAAAACTACTTCAATTTTGCTGCCTAGTCCTCCTCCAGAACACTCTTCTCCATTCTGTAAGTTTTGACACAACTCTTCTGATACGTGCTGCCAACAGCAACTTGGCTCAGCTGCCACCTATCCACAGTGCATTTGAACATTCCATTTCAGAAATGTTAAATGGAAAAGGAAGTGTAAGATGCCATATACCTGGCACTCTAAAGAATAAGCTATATATATAATATAGGATTTCCTTCAAATATGCATCATAAAACATATGTTACAATTTTATAGATGGAGAAGCTAAGTCTTCAGGTCCCACAGATTAACCATAGAAACAACCGTGTTCAGATCATAGGCTTTTGTGGTAGAGAAGCTGCTTCTAACCACTGCTCTAGGCTACCCACGGGGGAGCTATGATCTGTTTGTTGAAACAGGTAATATGATTTCAATATTGCAGAATCCATTTGGTAGAAATTCTCATGTGCTCCTCTCTCTCTCCTCCACCCCAACCCAGCCACTTTTCCACACACAGCTGGCCTCTCTGGTGGTCAGTGCCCCTGTACCCTCCCCTCTTTCTCCTCCACCCCACCCAGCCACCTACACTTCTGTGCTGCCAGGCCCTACTAGTGGTTAGTGGCCTCTGCACCCTTCTATATTTTACCTCCACCCCCTGCCAGCTACCTACACTTCTGCCCCATCAGACCTCTGGCGGTCGGTGGCTCCACACCCTTCTTACTCTCTCCCTTCATCCCCCACCCAGCCACCTACATTTCTCCCAAGACAGGCCCTTCTCAGCAGTCACTGGCTCCCATGACTTCCTTTCTCTCTCTCTCCTGCCACCCCCTCCAGCCAAACACCTGCCCTTCCACCCTGCCAGGAACCTACAGTGGTCCCAGTGGCCTCTCGCTCCCCTCCCTGTCCCCCTCAACCAGCCACCCACCCTTCCACCCCATTAACCCCCTACTGGTGGTACCAGGGGCCTCTCTACTTCTCTTTCCCTCTAGACTCCACCCTACCACCCACTTTTTCACCCCAACTGACCCCTTCCAGGGGCCCCAGAAAACTCTGTGCTTCTTACTCCCTCTGTTCACCACCCAGGCATCCACTCCTGTCAGATACTACAGGCTCTCTTCTATCATAAGCTCCTAGGCCCGGCAGCTCTCCTTGCACACAGGCCCCTGGAACAGTGGCTCTCCCCTCTACTCATCCCCCAGGACTTTGGATCCTCTCTCTATAGCCCCACAGCTTTCTCCCAAGGCTTTCTGCCAGCTGTTACAGCTCCTACACTCTGGTCCAGAGCATGAACTCTTGCCACAGACATTATTGGCCTATACAGAGACCCAGAGCTCAGCAAGAAGGCTGATGCCCAGCCCCCTGAGCTACAGGGAAAAGGAGAAAAAGCAGGAGTGACTCAGACAACTTCACCCAGGTCTATACACATCTAAGAAAGTCAGTGAGATTAGCAGTGTGTG
Organism: Zapus hudsonius; assembly: GCA_004024765.1. NCBI lineage: Eukaryota > Metazoa > Chordata > Mammalia > Rodentia > Dipodidae > Zapus > Zapus hudsonius. Next base: position 19,316 of record PVHP010012420.1, read on the forward strand.
GGAGGGACAGAGCTGGTCATTAGAGTACAGGGAAAAGGAGCTCCCTGTGGGCATTCCCCCTAGAGAGGAAGGGTGGTTCTCAGCCCCCTGTGTGTTGGAGGCTGGAGAAGAGCACTTGCCTTTTTGGGACTGGAGCTCCAGGGAAAACAAATGGCAACAGCAACTATACTTCCCCTGGTGGGGAGGAGGCTCATGCAGCTGCAAACAGCATTCAGGTTCAGGGTGATCCAGTCTGGTAAAGAGTGTGTAGAGCCCTGGGTATATTTGGGCCTGGAGCTCTAAGGAGCACAAATGGGAATAGCATCTTAAGGTCCCCTGGTGAAGAGGAGGCTGATGTGGCAGCTTACAGCCTGAGCATTGAGGGGAAGGGAGTTTCAATCTGGCAAATGATAGAACCTGCCTGTGGACAGAATGCCTCAGATGGGAGAGATTCTTGTTGAGGTTGAACACAGTGATGTAACGCTCTGGATGGAACATGCCAAACAGCACCCTGCCAGAGGGCCTCTATCCAATTCCAAGTAGAGAGCAAAAGAGCGTGCCAGGGGGGTAAAAGGGAGATCTCTAAACCTTCCCAGCTGAGATGCAGAAAAGGAAGAAGTAAAACTATCCCTTTTTGCAGATGACACAATCCCATACGACCAGAAAAATAGTATCAGTAAACTCCTAATGGTAATAAATTCCTTCAGCAAAGTAGCAGGATACAAAATTAACACTCAAATTAGTAGCCTTCCTGTATGCAGATGATATGCTTATAGAAAAAGACATCAGAGAGATTGATCCATTTTCAATAGCCTTAAAAAAATCAAATACCTTGGAATATCACTAACCAAGGATGTGAAACACTTGTATAATAAAAACATTAAAATGCTCAAGAAGGAAATAGATGAAGATGTGAAAGATGGAAAGATATCCCATGCTCCTGGATAGGTACAATTAATATAATAAATATGGCAATCCTTCCAAAAGCAATATACAGATTCAATGCTATGCCATTAAAAATCTCAGCTTCATTCTTTACAGACATAGAAAAAAATATTCTCAAAATTTATTTAGAATGCCAAAAGGCCTCAGAGAGCCAGATTTATCCTAAGTTAAAAAAAAAAACTTTCTCAGGAGGTATAATCATTCCTGATCTAAAGACATACTACAAAGCTAGAGTATCAATAACAGCAAGGTACTGGCATAAAATCAGACAGACAGACCAATGGAACTGAATTGAAGACCCTGTTCTTAGCTCAAGTAACTATAGCTACTTGGTCTTTGACAAAGGTGCCAAGAATGTGCACTGGTGTAAAGGTAGCATCTTCAATAAATGGTGCTGGACAAATTGGATAAGTACTTGTAAAAACTGAAAATAGATCCACTCTTCTCACCATGCACAAAAATCAACTCCAAATGGATCAGAGACCTCAACATAAAACCTGAAACCCTGAAAACCCTGTAAGAAAAAATAGGAGGAACTATCCATGAGATTGTGGTAGGGAAAAACTTCCTGAGCAAACCTCCAGTAGCCCAGGAAGTGTAACAATCACTTAACCAATGGGATCTCATCAAGCTTAAAAGCTTCTGTACAGACAAATATACCATACTCAGAGCCAATAGAAAACCATCAAACTGGGAGATAATTTTTGCCAGCTATAACACAAAGGTCTAATATCTAGAACTTACAAAGAACTCAAAAAATATAAATAAACCAAACAGCCCCTCACAAAATGGGGCATTGATCTCAACAGAGAATTCATTCAAAAAGGAGGAAACACAATTGGCCAGTTCTCATTTAAGAAACTGCTCATCATCATCAATCATCAGGGAAATGCAAATCAAAACTACAATGAGATTCCACTTTACTCCAGTCTGAATGGCAATCTTTAAAAAATCCAACAACAATAGATGCTGTTAAGGATGCAGGGGAAAAGGAATCCTCATTCACCGCTGGTGGGACTGCAAACTCATTCAACCACTATGGAAAGCAGTGTGGAGACTCCTGAATAGAATGGCTATAAGAGCCACCAATGGACCCAGCTATCCCTCTAGTAGGCATCTACCCTCAAGATTTCATGCCTCAACACATGGATATTTGCTCAACCATGTTTATTGTTGCTCACTTCATAATAGTTAAGAATTGAAATCAACCCAACTGTCCATCTCTGGACAAATGGATATGAAAGTTTTGGTACATTGACACAATGGAATTCTACACAGCAGAAAGGAAAAATGACAAAATGAAATTTAAGAAAAGTGGGTGGACTTGGAGGAGATCATACATAGCCAACTCACACAAGAACAGAAAGCCAAACACTACATATTTTCCCTCATATGTGGTTCTTAACCAGGTTAAGCTTAAACTCTAAGCAATCCTAATAGATGAAATGAGAGACTGTAAAGGGGATGGAAGGAATGGTGGGTAGGAAGGGGAGGGTTGTGGGACCTATGCAATAAACTAAACCAATAATGAATTAAAACCATAAAATCCTTATTTTCATACAGTAAATCCTCAAGGAAGCTGTGGGCATTGCCTGGTAGGAGGGGCCATGATTAGAATGGGAGGAAGCCTAAACCCATGATAAATTAATCAGACTTGCAACTCCCTGTCCCAGTTATTGGTTCCTTCCCACACTGAACTGTTGATCAAACAGACCCATGAGAAAGACTGTAAGAGCCCTGGTAGGGGAAGATATCCAGAGACATTGCCCCCCTCAGCAACAACACACAAATGGGGGAACTTGGCTGCCTCCTGTGCTATTCATGGCCTCCTACTCCATGGACTAATCCAGTATGCCCACAGAGGAGGGACAGAGAGGAGGAAAATGGGGGTACCATCATAAGATTTGCTCAGACAATGTATCTAATTAAGGATAATAAAGATATAAAAAAGAAGTCATCATGTGAAATTAGGATGTCTGGGATGGATGCCTATGCTGAACCAAGGAACACAGATTTCCTAGAGGAACAAAGGGTGGGGCCACATGGTAAAGAGAACAGGGAAGACTGACATGGAGGTGTGAAGCTACTTGACATTATGTGGATGAGTGTGAAGTCTGAATACTAACAAGTGGCCTGAGTTCCAGAATGTTTGAGGCAGCAGAACTCATGGACTTCTTGAACTTTAGATCAAGCCTGTGTTTCTTGCTCTTCATTCCCACTTCTGCCTTGACCTGAAGGTTGCTTTCATCAGACTCACATGATCTCATGAGCTAGAAAGGATGTGTGAGTTGTCAGGTATAGAAAACTGTCTGTGTAGCTCATTAGCACAAAAATAAAATTCCTAAATTTTGGTAGATAAAAAAAATGACGGGAGCTGAAAAGATGGCTTTGGGCTTAAAGGTCCTTGCTTCCACAGCCTGATGGTACATGTGTCTGGAGTTCATTTGCAGTGGCAAGAGGCCCTGGCACTTCTTTCTCGTTTCTTCTTTATCCCTGCCTTTCTCTCTCAAGTAAACAAATAAAATATATTTTTAAATAGAGAAATTAAAAAATAGATTGATGCATGTACATACATACACACACAGTCAAAAACAATCACCTTGTAAATAGCTTTCCATTTACATTTAAGTTTCCTGGATACATTTTTGCTTTTAGACTTCTCTTAATACATACTTGTTACTAATAATTTGAACAAAATATTAAAGGGAAATTACATCAAACAATACGATGCAGGTCATAAATTTGAGTTCTTTACTTTCAAATTCTAGTGACATTAGTAGTAGTTGGAAAGACCTAAGCTCGTTTCACGTTCTTTGATAAAATGATATAATGCCTATGTATTATTTTTAAATGGCAATTTAGGGGGTAAAGGAAGCAAGTGGAGTTATTAATAAAACAATATTGACCAACAGTTGATAATTGATGAACTTGTTGACAGGGGTAAAAAGTTTTAATGTACTATTCTCTCTTCTTTATTTGCACAAAAATTTTAGTAATAAAAATGTTTTAATGAAAATAAACATGTGTCTTGAAATGTTAAAAATGTTTATTATATTATCCATTTACAGACCCTTATGCACCATGTTGCTTAAAGGTTTGATGGTTTTTTGTGGTACATAATTAAGAGGCAGAAATTTTCTCTTTATTAAAAACATTAAACTTCTGTTTGATGCTAGTGTGACTATGTCATTGCATTGATCTATGAGTTATAAATTGTACTCTTGAGCCGGGCGTGGTGGCGCACGCCTTTAATCCCAGCACTTGGGAGGCAGAGGTAGGAGGATCGCCATGAGTTCAAGGCCACCCGGAGACTACAGAGTGAATTCCAGGTCAGCCTGGGCTAGAGTGAGACCCTACCATGAAAAAAAAAAAAAAAAGAAGTTGCACTCTTATCTGTACAGCTCTTGATCCAAACCCCACAGTTATATGTGTTTTTTTTGTTTGCTTTGTTTGTTTGTTTGCTTTGTTTTTGCTTTTTTACAAAATAAGTAGTATTAATCATCTTATTGCTATTGCAAAATACTCGAGACAAGGTACTTTATAAAGAAAAAGGTTTGTTTTATCTCATAGTTCTAGAGATGTAAAGTCTAGGGCCTCATTTAAAAGGGCCTTCTTTTCAGAAGAGTCCCATGAAAGCGGAGTCACTTGGTGGGAGCTAGTCATGTGTGGATCTATCACTCTGATCGCTACCTCTTTTCCTAAAGTCACCAGGATTCAGTCATGGAAGCTCTATATAATGACTTTATTCAAACCTAGTCACTTCACACAGAGCCCCAAAATCTAAGTAACATAGTTTGATTAGTTTTTCACTCTCTTGATACCTTACAATGGAGGTTACATTTCAACACATGAAGCCCTGAGGGCCAGTCCAATCATAACCCAAAGACAGCTCAGATTCTGTTGGAGCAAAAATAAGTGTGACTCCTTGGTCACGTGATGGGAGGCCCCTGAGAAGTTCTCAAGGTGGATTCCCAGGTATATCTGGACAATAAAAGCTCCAAGGTCTTGGGAGAGATGCAGCACTAGCTCTTACTACTCAAACTCCCAGTTAACACTGGGGCTCCAATGGATTGGCCTAGACTGGCCACAGACTTCTTGAGGGCTGGTGAACCTTTAAATACAGCTGGAGGTTCCCCTTGAACATGCAGTTAACCTGTGACTAACAGAAGAAATTTACTTTTCCTCATATCTACCCATTTTCTCTTAAATCTGTTCTAGTGATGGTGTGAATCTGCCCACTTTGAAAACATCAGAATTGACACAGATATCCTGGATCTGAATAAAATATCTATTAGAGTCAGTTTCTCTTCATGTTTAGAAAATGATGCAATGTTCCTGCAAAAAAGACTCTAAAAAGATCTAAAAGGCAGCTCTCCTTGCTGTCTTGCTATTGAAATCCAGATTGTAAGAGTTTCCAAGGTGGTCCCCGTCTTCAACAGTGGTTTGCTTGCTGTCTCACTCTGGAGTTCCTGGCCTGAGAGGGGTGCTCTCAACACCCCACTCCCAGATGCTGCCTGCTACTGCACTTCATCCCCCTCTGCAACACAATGGCAGAGTGTCTGTATTAAGTGGCATCAAAGTAGTCCTGTGGGGCCTACTGCTAGCTGTCATTCCCAGCTCTCTCAAGCAATATTCCTACAACACTTTCTATATCCCAACTAATGATATCAATTTACAGGGGAACATAAATGACTTTTGCTTGGATCTACTGGTGATTCCTTACCAAAAAACAAACAAACAAACAAACAAAAAACCAGGTTACTTTCTTTTTCAAAATTGTTAAATAAAGAGAATGCATGTAGTCACAATTGCCAATGCACTTTCTAATACACTATCTCATATAAGAAATATGATTTATTAGGGAAGCAGTATTAATAGTCTTTCATGTCAGTTCCTTAAAACTTCAAATGTCTTCCTTCTTAAAAACATTAAGTGGAACACCTCATCATTTATCATCATGATAAAGCATCCCTGATTTAATCTCACTTATCTCCTTTGCCTTTGTCCATGGAAACCTTCCTTTCTCATTTTCCAAGGGTCTCTATGCTATGAAAGAAAAATCATTTATCTTGATCTTTCCTTGCCTCTGTTTACCTTTAATACCATTAACAACAAGTCCTTCTGAAGAGTCATTTTAGCTCGTACATTCAGGTTTCCCTCAAATCTCTCTGCCAGTGTGTTCAAATTTCCAATAGAAGGAGATATCTGATTTAGCGTTCCACTGAACAGGTACCATGTCCTTGGCCTGGTTCATGTGACTTTAAGAACTTTTATCTACTCAGGTCAGCTAGGCCCAACTTGGTGCAGAGTGTCTCAATAGAAAAAGAACAAGATAAGAGCCTAGAAATGACTGATGCAACTGTTTTGGTTTTTCTCACTGTGTAACAAATTATCACAATGAAACAGATCTGGACCAGGGAAGCTTTGAAAGCAACCTGATGCAACATCATTAGTTAATTGAAACATTATGAGATTTTTTTTTTTTGGTACCTTGATTCTTGATTTTCAAGCAATAACTTTGTAGGTGAAGATAATACGTTATAATGTCAGAGGGTTGGACATGCTTGGCATAAAGCAACACACATTTGTGATTTCATAATCACTGTAGATGAAAATCCAAATGTAACTGGACCCTGTACATACAGAAAACCACTTGTGGCCAGGATCAGAATCCAGAAGGGAAAGTCTAGTTTCATGTTCACTCAGGTTGTGAGTAGAGCTCATTCCCTTATAGCTGCAGGATTCCTGGCAGCTGGTCTTTAAAGCCAGCAAGGACTCTAGAGTAAGCTAGCTAATTAGCAGTTTTACATAACACAGTGTAATTTCAAGGGTGACAAATCATTACATTTGTCATATTGTATTAGAGAAATGCACATCACACAGATCTCACCCACATGAAAGTGGAGGGGATCATAAGGGAATATGAAATCCAGAGGCCAGGACATTTAGGTCATTGTGGGGTCAGCTTGGAACAGTCAGTATCCATTACAATCTCTCAGATTCCTAAACTTTCTTTTTTTTTTTATCACTGTTATAATGATTGGCAGAAGGATGATGAGACACCGACCATGAGTTCAGAGATCAGTATTTCTAATGAGACTGTGATGGTCAGATTTACCTATTATTTCAGGCTAAAGCCTTGGCTTGTTTGGCTGGTAGGTTGCTTAGCTGAACTGTGGACAGTCAGATGGCTACATTAAATGACAATGAAACGCTAAAATGGTTTACTACATAGTGAGGTATGCAAAAGCTTGAACAAATTGTAATACTAGATTGAATTTACCATGTAAAATCTCCTCTACTGCCCTGACAAAGTCTAGAAGGCACTTCTTTCATTCAAACTTTGAGAAATAAGTTTGTGAGTTGTCCCAGTATTCTTAAAGAGCACTATGGTGTTATGTCTATTCAAAGGTCAGAATGTACAATGGGAATTGGTAATATAAAATGGATCTCTAAAAAACAAACAAAAAAATGGATCCCTAGGTGCAATGGGAATAATGGGACCCCACAGTAGCTGGTGACCAGAGAGACAGGGCCACTTAATACAAAGTGGGCATGGTCACTGTAGTAGACAGCAAATCCAAAGTAGCAAATTGGCCAGCCACTAGGCATATGGACTTGTCCAGTTGATCTTTGGATGTCTGCAAATTTATAGATAGGCAGTCTATTATGTTATTACTTGACCTATATAAACAGAAGAGATCTGGCTCTAATGAACAGAAGACTAATATGAATTATGAAACAAGCATCTAAGCCCCTTAACCAGTAACCATAAGAAAACTCTATTACGAATAGCAATCAGTATGTAAACATTTTCAGCTTTATTCCCTGAATAATTGTTTTAATACCATAAATGTTCATTATGCAAACATTATGTCCTTTAGTATGTCTCATTTTTAGTTTTATTAAAATAATACTGCAGCAAACATGATTGCATTGTCAGTTCTTTTACTCTGATAGACACTGAGGAAATGTAATCTGTAGTTTAAGTGGATTGATGGTGGGGGGGGATTCCCTGTGTAGCTCAGGCTGGCCTAGAACTCACTCTTTAGGCTTACTGGCCTTGAACTGATGGTGTTTCTGCCTTGGCCGCCTGACTACTGGGATTTCATGTAGGTACCATCACACCTTGCTCTTAAATGTACTTTTAAAAGTGTGTGTGTGGGGGGTGCTTTTAAAATTAGTTCTCTGTTAGTCTAAGACACCAGGGGTCTAAGCTTTGCTTAGTCAAAAGGAGAACCTTAAAGAATGGGCATTTGGGAAGATTTTTTCCTGAAAGGGTATCCTCAGAAGGAAATGAGTGGAAGACACAATGAATGTTCCGAAACTCAACACTGAGTGGTGCTTTGAATGACATTTCCTTTGTTTTGCAAAAATGTCGAGAGAAAGAAAGGAAAGAAAACAGAGAAGCAAGGAAGTAAGAAGGAAGTAAGGAAGTTCACTTCTTATTTAGCACCATCCATCCTTCTTTGAGGGAAACTGAAGTTGAAGATAAGGAATGGATGAGCATTTATGGAACTTGCTACCCCACTGTCATGTACTTGCTCATATTAAATGAAATCAATATTTCAACTTGGTTATTTTCAGTGTTACTAAAGATTTGATTCATAAAGTGTGACAGAGAAAATTTCTCAATGGCACTTTGTTCTAATTCCTGCCTCCCACAAGACACAGCTGCCCTAGACCTCCAGAGATTTAAAGAGAAAAGCACAGCATACTTCTGCAAAAGGAGGTCATAGTGGAGAGACTTATGAGAAATAAGAATAAAAGAAAGTAACATCCTTTTACTGCATTGGAGGGAAGGCTAACAAATGTGGAAAATGTAATTTAAAATATGTGCTTGAAAGCATGTTGCAGTTTAGAATAATGATCTTACCATTAAGAAAAAAAGACAGTGGTCTGCCCAAAAGCAAGAATACAGGAGCATTTGTTTATTTCTATTGGTGTCAGGAAGGGGAAGGAATATTTGCCCAATTCTGCATGCCCATCTCTGAACTCAGAAAAATTACTATTTTCATAGTTGAAATTGCATCCTATTGTGTAGAACTAGAAAGACCCATTGACTAGCAAGAAAAATAATGAAGCAAAAGGAGAGGTGGAAAGCTGATGGATAATTCAAAAGACTGTAAACAACAACAACAAATATCAAAGGCCATTGATAGAAAGTGCCAGGCAGTCCAAGCTTGCAGCCTTAAGCTCCAGCAGTTCCAGAACTGCAGAGCATGGTCAGGGCAAGGAAAGACCAAGTGGAGAGAAAGCTTCTCTTGATCTACCTTGTCAGTGCCAAGAACCTCAGGAGAAAACTCTATCCTCCACATAGCAACTTGACCTTTGATTCACAATGATTTATCCACTTAGTGTGTTGATCAGCCGAGATCACTGGAAAACCAAGAATGTTTTCTTGATGAAACCTTTCATGAAGGGCAGTGTAGGATCCTTTCTGATCCTTAGAATGTGTGGTGTGATGATGTGAACAAGTATAAAATATTTTCGCGACTATTCCCTAGAAATTTGCAAACTAAGTTGAGCTGATAAAAACGCATGTCTTTTTTTATAGAACAATTGATTTATTGTAAAACACTCCTTCAGTACATGCAAAACCTGGGGGAGTTGTGAACACCTCTCAGCTTGAGACCTACCATCCAGAGACCTTGGGGACATTACCTACAAAATGACTTCTGTGAAGTAGAACGTCTGCACACCTGCTCCTCGCCACCTGCCTTCCTTCCCTTCTTTTATTTATTTATTTTTTTATTGTCCATAATGAGTTACATTATTTAGTGGGCAAACAGTGAGTTGTTATCCCCAATTCCCCGATGCCCCCCTCCCCCACCCCCAATCAGCTGGATATCCTCCTCCATGGGTCCTCTGGATCAGTCCTTGTGACAGGGGACCATGGATAGCCTAGTATTCAGTCAGGTTCTCCTGGCCCAAGTATGTTGTTACTGAGGGGTGCCATGCCTCTGGATAGTCTCCTCCACCATGGCTCTCACAATCTTTCCGCCCCCTCTTCTGCTCAGTTCCCTGAGTCGTGGTGGATGAGTATTAATGCTGCTTTAATATTGTGAGCTTAAGGGTCTTTGTGTCAAAAATCATTGGTTTCTGTCTCACTGGCTTATCCTGTGTTGATTGAATGGCAGTGACTGTGGGTCCCTTGTTCATCCCGTCATTCTCTGCGGGGTTCCATATGGATCCTCCACAATATGACTGTGGTGGCTCCTCTCTTGCCAGGATCTCAGCTATCCGCCTACAGTTGGTTAGTAGGGTTAGATGGGCCCCAGCTCTCTTACTGCATCCTGAAAAATACAAACATAATCTCCATCGGAGAGTGAGGTCAGTGTAGGTTAACAAATATACACAATTCTGGATTACCTAGATTCTATTTTTAGTAGCCTCCCAGTCAGTCACTCCCATATTGCATCTTGTCTTGGGAGCCCTAGAGTACAGGATCCGGTACCTATCACCCTGCATCCCAAGTTCCAGTCAAGGGCTCCCCCTCACTAAGTGGAAAATTTGGCCGAATTTGAAAGCTGTTGATTGTCTCCCCCAGGCCCAGGCTTCTCCATTACACAAATGCTCCTTTCTTGGTTCATTGTTCTCTCCCAGTAGAAGGTGTAGTCAGCCTACTTATGGCTGCAGATTGTGTTTCATGTCAGTGGTCTCTGTTTACTCCAGCTGTCCTTGATCAGTTTCCCCTGGCAGTTTGTGCAGTGCCTTCCAGCAATACACTAATTGCCTTCTGGGGGCTGGTTACCATTCCAGACTTCAAAGGGTCTCTCGATGCTGATCTACAGCATTCTGTGGTTTCTACAGCAACAGGGTTTTGCCTCAGGCCTGGGGAGGGCACTCAAGAGCTTTGACAGAATTCTGTCTTGTTGTTGGAACCTCATGGGTCGCTTTGGTCAACATCTCAGTGAGGGAAGGAACCGGTGGTTGGAGCCAGGGGTTGTCAGACTGATCTAATTGTTCACAGGCTTAGACTCTCTCTTAGAGTCTAAGCATGTCTTTTTTAAAATGGAAAAACAGATATATATATATATATATATATATATATATATATACACATATATGTGTGTGTGTGTGTTTATGGAATTCAAGCTAGAACACACCTTCTTCAACTATTGGTCATGGCCCCATATGTAGTTGTATAACTGAATGTGGGAATCATGAAAATTACATCATAAAACTATTTTGCAACACTCAGCCAACTAAATATTAATTCAGAATCAAGTACATAATGAATATAAGGTGTTTCTGGGCAGATTCACCCCTGTGGCATCACATGACTTCACTGAGGCCTTAATCTTGTCCACACTCATGCACACTGTTCACTAAATTTGCACCAGATTGAAAAACTATCACTCACACTCCTTAGTTCATATTTGTGAACAGGAATTTTATGAAGTGCACTATATGTACCATACATTCAAAAGTTTCTGCTCTTACATAAACCCAATGGTTTAATTGTGGAAAATAAAGACCTCATATTTCCTACCATCATTCCTCAGTGGGTATCAAATTAGTGTATCTTTGGATTGCATTGTGTTAGCATAATGGTTTGAATGTAAAATGTCCCAAATAGGCTCTTGCATTGAAATACTTAATGCAGGAAGTGTGTCACTGGGGCAGGCCTTGAGCTTTCATAGTCCAGTCTTGATTGCTTTCCTTGCTCACTCTCCCTGCTCCCTGCTAGTGTGACATGGTGACACTGGCTTCCTGTCCTGCCCTACTTTCCCTACCATGATGGACTCTAACCTCTAGAACGATGAGCTGACAAAAACCTTTTCCTTCTCTAAGCTGCTTCTGGGCAACTATTTTTGTCCCAGCCACAAGAAAATAACTGATAGAATATTTGATTTTAAAATCTGTTATTTGATTTGATAACTTTAGTATGTATCTTTAGTTTCATAAAATCTGCTCAATTAATATTGGTTTGGAACTACAACAGAATGCCCAACAATTACAGAAATAGGCTAAACACATACTTTAGTTTTCTTGTGCAATGCATTTATGCAAAGTGATATTCTCAGCATTGATGATTACAGAATCAAAATAACTATCAACTCTTAAAAATGGTGAAGGTGCCATATGTACCACAGTGTCAAATATTTAGCCAAGATTTAATTCTTTGTGTGAAAATAAAGAAACACATAGAACTAATTAGTATGTAAATTTACTTTCATATTTAAAAAAAATGGAAAACTACATAAAGAGGAAATAACTATTTAAAAATAAATTTCTTTAATGTTATTAAATGTTCGAATTGTATGTGTTTTATATATCTATCTTCATACCTGTGATCACATAAAAATTTTCTCTGGCACAAAGGGGACATGTGTGAAAAAGTTTCCAAAACCCTGGTCTAGTTCTTTTAATGTAAAGAGGTTGTACATTTTACAAGAAGAGACATTCCTCACTTGAACTTGACCCACATTAGCCTCATTGCTCAAGGTGGGTCCCAGAAGCATAAAACTTTCACTGCCAATATTCTTTCCTTGCTGTTGTTTTGCATTTAGCAATGCAACTAGAAAATGCCTAAGCAGTGTGTATGTGTGTACATACGACTCTGTGTTTGGACTCTCTAGAATAAGTAAGCCAAATTTATTAGTAAAATATAATAACTTGACAAAAAATACACAACTGCCCACAACCTAGTTAGTAAAGCCAGAAATGAGTTAGTTTTGCATGATTACTTGGTTTCTCAAGTAATTACAGTCGTGATTATTTCCAAACTTGTGATTTTATCATTAAATATTTTGAAAGGGACAAGGGAAAGGAATTAAGCAATTAGCATAACAAAAGGTACAGTGCCTATTTTGGCAAAGAGAATGGAGAGGGACAATTATTCAGTTGTTTATCCAGTTATTATTTGGACTTCCCCCAATTATTTGACAAACATTATTAATATTTTTTTTGCAACTTTAGGTCTTTAGCTTTTTTGAAAGTTTTCTTAAGAATAAATTAGAACTATATATTAAACAAAAATAATATGAAAATGACTATAAACTCTAAGTATCTATGATACGTATATGACTTATTTATGAATTTTTACACAAGGTAACTCAATAACTGAAATATGGGCTCCTGGAAAATACAACTTTTCCTTGCCTGACCTCTAGTGTTCATAGCGAGTAAATGGGAGGATGAAAACGCTAGCAGAAGGGAAAAGGTTTGTTTTATGAGATCATATTTTGTTTCATTCCAAAAAAGAATGAAAACAAACAATCTGTTCTAAAACAAAATGATTTACTCTGAACACATCATACAGCTAGCAGAGAAATGTAAATATTACATATATTTAAATTCAGCCTCTACTTCTAGTAGAAGGGAGACCCCAGGGAGCATGGCCTGATCTTGTGAGCCCCACTTCATTCATTCTCTCTCACTTCACTGACTTAAAATCCTTTCTCTGTATGTTGGAAAAGAATCTTTGTGTTCTTGCATGCTTCTCCAGCCATACCCTGAGCACCATTCCTCCTCCACAGAACATACGTGACCACCTGCTCAGAGGAAGAAACAGGCTCCCTCCTGAGCATATAAAGACAAATAGATGTTAGACCAGTCAGCTTTCCATTGTTGTGACCTGATACCTGAGTTAATCTGTTGAAGAAAAAGAAATGCTTATTTGGCTCATAATTGAAGAACTTTCCACGCATGGTTGGTTGAGAGTGTGCTTTGGAGCCTGTGCATGTGGCAGAGAAAACTGCTCACTTGATGGCAGCTAAGCAAGCAGAGCTCTGGCAGAAGGGGCCAGGGTCCCAATATTCTCTTCAGGGTTCCATCAGCTTCCATTAGCACCATGCCAACCCTTCAACACTTAAGCTTCTGAGGGACACTCTAGATGCGAACGAATGGAAATCCGTGAAGCAACATGCAAGCCGGGGACAGAGAGGCACAGAATTCCATCATTAGCTCAGTTAGAGCCTGCACTTTTCTGCTCTCCTCTCAAAGAACAGAAGTAATCGCTAGGTAATTACCACTCCCAGCACAGTTGACAGGGCTTCTCTGTGAGACAGAGCAGCTCCAAGCTCAGCCAATTAAGTGCAGCTCAGAATTTTCTCTGTGGATAATCTCTTCTTAGAGCTACAAGCCCTCTGAAGGTGGGAATGCGGTGTCATGCTGGTGAAATTATCAACCACTGGTTTATATTTTGCTTCATGACTTCAGAGACAGGAAAGAAAATGGATTCCATTGCTTTTGTGTGTTGATTTCTTTAGGGATTTTTTGTTGTTGTTTTTCCCAATAAGGGGTATCTGTTCATTTCAGTCTCTGTGCTCCTTTTACTTCATTCTTCCTACAATAGGATTTTGATAAATCCTTCTTTCTGTTAAGTGGTTATTTCTGTTAATTATATCTGACAATTCCATTTGATACAGAAATTACTTTAACTTCATCTCTGAAAACAGAATTTTAAAAAAATATTCTTTACTCAAGTAACTGTATACCAAACCCATGCAGTTCTTAGATGTTTTGCCCCAAAGTGTTTGCCTAGTTTCACATTTTCAAATGATTCAATTTGTTTCTGAATAAGAGCATTCATCCTAATTATTTTCTCTAATGCTAAACCAAAGAATTGTTCCTCAGAGTCTTTGGATAAGATATGACCTTTCAGGGTGATCGCTTATTAGATGTCTAGATATCTAGTGTCCCAATTAGTCTCACTTGCTCATTGGGAATATTCATGAATGGATCAAAGAAGTTCATGCTTGGAAATGTGATACTTATTCATGGTTTTGCTCTCTTGTGCTTCTGCCTGTTAGACTGAACTCTTTGAGTAGCAAAACTGCTTTTAGAGATACAGAAAATAACTTTTGATAAAATTCTCCAAATACTTTTGTAGAAATACATAAATTTAAGTTTGGCTTCTTAGAAGTCTGTTTGTGTTTAGAAGTCCGCCAGTAGCAAGAGAAGGAAAAAGTTAAGAGCAATCACTCCTAATAGTAGACCATCTTCTCAAACTATGGACCAGAGTGGATTCTGACCATTCTCCCCAGCCCTGTGGGCTTTCGGATCCAAGCCCATAGACTGCCTCCCCCACCCCCAAGCACCAATCTAGTGAGTGCTTACACTAGCATTCTGATGAATTTCTCCATTTGCTGAGATTGTTTCTATCAATTGATTCTAACAGTCCACCTGAAACAGATAGGACTTCTGAAAACTGACTTGTAAATAACTCAGTTTTAAGAAAACAAGAGAGGCTGGAGAGATGACTCAGCGGTTAAGGCACTTGCCTCCAATGCCTAAGGCTCCCGGTTCAATTCCCCAGTACCCACATAAACCAGACCCACAAGGTGGTGGCCCTGGTGCACTCTCTCTCTCTCTCTTTCTCTCTCTCTCCTTGAAAAATGAATAAATAAAATATTAAAAAAACAAGAAAACAAGAGAATGTGGAACTAGTCATAAATTAAAGCAGAAGGCAGTGAAAATAATAAATAGATGGGGAGCGAGGGCTTCATAGAGGATATATAAAACTAACTAAACTATCATTTGTGTTTATCCAGAGAGAGAGAGAGAGAGAGAGAGAGAGAGAGAGAGAGAGAGTTCGTGTGCACACGCACGTGCACCTTGAGTTTTGTAACTCAGGCACCATCCACCGTTTTTGAGACAGGGTCTCTCATTGGCTTGGAAGTCATCAAGTAGGCTACATTTGCTGGCCAGAGAACCCCAGGAATTCTATGGCCTCCACCTCCTCAACACTGGGATCATAAACACTTGCTGCAATGCTTAGCATTTTTCACATGGATACTGGGAATTAAACTAAGATCCTCATACCTGCAAGAAGAGCACTTTACTGACCTGACTGAGCTGACTCCCCAGCCCCAGGCAAATTCTTTTTAGGGTAAAGTGTTGAGTAGCAAGATCACTTGTGACATGAAGAGTGTACAGAATTCAAGGGCCTCCATTTATCCAAAGTAAGGGTATATTTCCAAGTCATATGGTCTGGGTGCTGTAATGAATTCTTAATTGAACAGGGATATCCTGGAGTAACATAGTTAAGCAGCCCAATAAGGAGAAGAAACAGATCTAGAAAACAGAAACCTGTCTTCAACTCTCACAATGGAAAATTATTTCATGAACAAAGAACAGATTAGACCCCTGCTTGAGGACTTACTCTACAGTCAGTGTGTTTAGAGTTATTCCCCATACCCATTCAGGCAGGGACAGCACCAACTTCTGAAGAGCAGCAAACACCTTCTGCACAATTATGGGACTGTGTACAGTGCTGTTTCTAAGAATTTCACTTTCCAAAGAAAATAGAAAGAAGGAAGGTGGTGTTTAATGTCTTTGGAATTCACATGGACCCTCATAATCCAGAGGTAGCTGGCTGGTAGAATTCCAGAATGATTGTGAAATTCTCATGTACAGTTCCTACTGTAATGTTCAATGCTGAGCTCTCTAGCATAGAATACAGAGAAATGCCTGAACTAGTGAATTGCATGACAATATAATGTTTTCTCCAATATCCTAAATATTCAAATCCAGGAGCCAAAGGGTAGAAGGGAAGTGTGTACCATTCATAATCACATCTAATCATCTGGCCACAAAATGTTTGCCCTCCATCCCAGAGGCTCTGGGCTTTGCTAGTTTAGAGATTACAGTGCTCATTCTGTTGATCTATATATTTATGAAAACCTCCTTCAACATTTCAGGGATTTCTAAAATGTCAAGATCATTATTTCATGAATATGCAATGTGGACAAGTTTGACAGGAATAGCATTAGGCAAAGGGACTCAAAGGCCAAGGGTGGAATCTGTTGGAGGCTCAGATACTCACCTCTGAAATCTTGAATCTGAAAACTCAAGCTGGGTCCCTGATGCATTCTATATTTCTCCACAGACCACTCCTGGTAGCATCAGGGTAGCTTGGCCTCTTGGATGTCAACTCAGAGCTCTCATACACAGTTCTCAAGAAAGAGAAATAACCAAATAGAAGCTAGACTGCCTTTTGTGACCAGAGCTCATGCATCATCACTTTCCTTAGAGTTACATCCCCCTCCAAGCAAATTAAGTGACAGAAAACATAGCTATTCTAACCTTTGGATAGAAAAAATATCAAAGTCATAAAATAATAACCACAAATGGGAGGAGTATATTAATGCAGCCATTTTTGGAGATTCCATCTTGTAAACATACCCAATGAAGGCAGACTCCTTACCAAAGACACACATGGATCCACCAAATAGGAGTCTGCAGTTGACACTGTCACTTGACATTTTTACTGCTCAGATCACTGGAAAAGCAAGCATGAAATAAGTCAGTAATATCCTTGCCTATGAGGCTACATATCAAAGAGAACTAGGGTAACTCTTGCACACTAAGGGTAGAGAGGTGTAGAAGGGAAACCCTTAGAATATGCCATACTATATCAGGTTCAAGGTATAACTTCATAAGAAACATTGGTAATATTACAAAGCAGAACCACCATGAACCTTAGTAATGAAAGCTTGGTTCCCTTCACCAGAAATAGATAGATGATTGATGCTGATAGATAGATAGATGTCAGATAGACATAGAGTAGATAGACGGATGGGTGGGTAGATGATAGATGTTTGAAATTAGATAGATAGATAGATAGATAGATAGATGATAGACAGACAGACAGACAGACAGATAGATAGATAGATAGATAGATAGATAGATAGATAGATAGATAGATAGATAGATGATAAATGATTGATACATAGATAGATAGATGGTACATAGATAGATGATAGGTAAGATGAGGTCTAGACTGGAGGAAAAATAAACTTAAATATCAGAGAAAGGAAACCTTCTAACTGGCCTTGTTCCTTTTTACTTCACACATAGGTCATTAAAAATAGTTTTTCTCCTCAATCAACTTTTCAAAATACAATGCATTTTAGAAAGTTAACTATGAAATTTTGCCCATGGTAATGAATAATTTTCTGGGATCACTCAATTTGGCCTATAGGAGCTGATAACATTCTAAGATTTCCTGCCTTGTTGCATGACAATTCTTAGAAAATCTAAAATTAACATCTGCCCCAATATGCACCAATAGCCAAAAGTACTCTGTCAAGTTCATCATGAGTAAAAGGAGTCTATGAGGGATTGTGTCCAGAGTAATAGGAGACTACACACAGCTGCATTTTCCGAAAGTCGTCCATCTACACACACACACACACACACACACACACACACACACACACACACACACACATTTCCCAAATTCATATTTAACATAGCTCAAAGTCTATTGCAGAATTCATGTAAACCTGGGTTCACAGCACTTTGGCCTATGGAAGCAATTAGAGGTGACTCTAGGCCCAGGCAAAACCAGACTTTAGGAAAGGTGTATGATTATGAACACTCCATCTTTAGCCTTTTTTGATTCTGTTGATCTTTGCAAGCACTGTCAAACCATGGAAAGGATGGTCTGTTTGCTGCACTCAGGCACATGGAGAAGACAATAGTGCCTGGCTGTAAGCTTGAGTCGCACTAGCTTGGATTCAAAGGACTCAATGTGGGTTTGATTATGAGCAATAAAGTGTAAAAGATAGTATGTGATTTTTCTTATTCTTATTTAAAAAACTGATATTTATCGAGATAGAGAAAGAGAGAGAGCACATGGGCACTGCAGGCTCCCCTGCCACTGCAAAGAAACTGTAGACACATGCACTATTTTGTGGACCTGGCTATACATGAGTACTGAAAATTGACCCCAGGCTGGCAGGCTTTGCAAGCAAGCACATTTAGCCACTGAGTCACCTCACCAGACTGCATTTCACTGGCTGATGTGAGGCATCCAGGACCCACTGGTCAGTTTCTGGCTTTCCAGCACCTAACTATCGAGGTCCAGTAGCATCTCCCCTTGGGGGATCCTCCAGTGGAGGAGTCTGGGGGAAAACATAGTCACTCCCACATGGAAGCCAAAGTTGAAAATTCTCTTCCTCCCTGAATTATAGCAAATTTTATCATATGGGTACAATTAAAATGGCTGAAGGGAGGAGCAATAGCTAGGACCCTGAGCCCACCAGTTGGCATCTGCTGAGTCCATATGGCTAAAGAGTATTCTGTAGTTTACTACAGAACTTTCCAGTCCTCTGTCGTTTGTCTGCCTATGGCATCACCATCAGCCTGAGTCTTAGGGATTACCGTGTTTCCTATCTGCAGCAAATAACACTCATTAATATATACTTATTATAGTGATCATTTTTAGCTTTTCCTACGTTTTTATCACTTTTCTAGTCTGCACCCTTTCTTGAATCTCAGAATTTCATCAGGAATCATTTTAATTTGGTGTGAGTCCATAAAGAAAACCTCGTAAGACTTTTTTCTGGATATTTTAAAGATTTATTTGTTTTCCTACTTAGTGTCATGTGGCCTGACACATGTGCCAACTTTCTCACTAAAACAATTGCAGTGTTCTATAATCAACTTATAAGAAAGAGTTTATCTTGACTCAGTCTCAAAGGGTCCAGTCTATGATCAATTAATTCTATTGCTTCGAGCCTGGGCAAAGGCAGCTTATCGTGACAGAAGCACAGAGTAGAATAAACCTGCTTAGTTCCTGGCCTGGTTGTAAAGAAAAAAAAAAAAAAAAAGAAGAAAAAAAGGAATGGAATCCCACAATGCCCTTCATGAGCACGCTGCCGGTGCTAGGAAACAGGACTACAACACAGGCTTTTGGAGAACATTTGAGATCCAACTGTACTGATATGTATCTCTATTATTTATTCAATCAAAAATTCTCTGTTTTTTTTCTTTTAGTTCACACTTGATTTTTTTTGAAAGAATGACATTATTGTTTTCAAATATTACTTCTGCTCTTTATTTTGGGTATGGCAGGACTCACATTTAAGTGTTTTCAATCTCTTACTTGGCTCTTTTATCCTGTTTTCTATGTTTCATTTGATTTTACATACTTCTATATTTCATACAATATAATTTTTAAGCTACCATCCAGCTTATCTCTTCACTCTTCAGCTCTATTTCATCTATTCTTAATCAACAATTGAGCTTTTGGCTTATTCTATGAATCTGCTATATCACTGTTTATATGTTCTCATTCTCTGAAGATATTTTCAAGCTTTATTTTTATATATTTAAATATAGAAAGACTTATAGCCATGTAGTATGCTATAGTCAGTTTTCTTACTGCTGGCAGAAAGAATCCAACCAAGAGAAGCTGATAGAGAAAAGGGTTTATTTTTTGGCTTACAGACTTGAGGAGAAGCTCCATGATGGCAGGGAAAATGATGGCATGAGCAGAGGATGGACATCACCTCCTGGCCAACATAAGGTGGACAACAGCAGCAGGAGAGTGTGCCAAAAACTGGCCAGGGAAAGCTGGCTATAACTTCTATAAGCCCTCCTGTCATGGTTTGATCCAGGTGTCCCCCACAAACAAATGAATATGTTCTCAGTGATCAATGCTCAGCTGATGGCAGTTTGGAAATTAAAACCTTGCTAGAGCTGTGTTGTTTGGGGTGGGCTTATGGGGTGTCGTAGTCAGCCACACGCCACTGGGATGAATCTTCAACCAGGCACAACTTGGGGGAGGAAAGTATTTATTGAAACTACAGATTGAGGGGAAGTTCTGTAACAGCAGAAGAGGCTGGCCCTCTTTCACTGGTCTGAGTACAGAGAGAAACCCATCACCAACATCACACACACAGAACAGGAAACAGGCAGGAGGGGCAAGGAGAAAATTTCTTCCCCTTTATATAGCCTTAGGGTGGGGTCTTACAACCCTTTTCCAGATTTAATGGCTTCCTGAGTCTCTGGAATTTCCTTCCTGCACTGCCCACACAGTAAAGGATGTTTACTTCTAACTTCTTTGAGCTTCTTTACATCCTGCCCCCTACTGAGAGGCTACCTTCCTGCAAACATCTTCAGAGACCTACCCAAGATAATTAAGATCAAGTTGACAACAAAACCTAACCATCACATGGGGTTATAAGCCAGCTTCCCCTTGCCAATATTTGGCACACCTTCCTGCCACTGTTTCCAGTGCTATGACAGAAGTAATGTCCACCCCTCTGCTCATGCCATCATTTTCCCTGCCAGGACGGAGTCTCCTCTGGAGTCCATAAGCCAAATAAACCCATTCCTCCACAAGCTGCTTTTGTTTGGGTTCTTTCTGCAAAGCAACTAGAAAGCTGACTGCAACACTTCCCCAATAATACACTGCCTTCAGGAGGTTCAGATTCCCAAACGTCTGCCAGCTGGGGGATGAAGCATTCGGAACACATATATTTATGGGGGACACCTGAATGAAACCACCACATAGTATAAGAACCCCTATATTTCAAGTTCTTAGATTTGAAACATTGTTATTTCTACAGATGACTGTTTATAGTTTCTTGATTTCCTATAAGATATCTGTCATTGTTTTTGTTATTGGAATTTTCATTTAATGTTTAGAAATAATTTGACTGTAGGATATTGTCTTCTAGAATTTTTCCTTTCTAGTAAGTAAATAATAGTACAGTCAAGAATAACTTAATTTGATCTTAAGAATTTAAGAGTTTTTAATAAGAAAAACAAGGATTGAAAATTTGAGTGAAAGTTATTTAACTACTAGTCCAATTTCCCCCTATAGAATCCTAGCTTAATTATACTAGAAAGGGAAAAGTGGATTCTCAGATTTCGCATTGTGTGACTCTTGAATCTACTTCTATTCCCCTTACTGTCAAAACTATAGCTCTGTGGTCTTCATACATCGATGTTTTCATATATGATTACTTATTCACCAAAATTATCTATACAAATTGCTAAAACTTTCTTTGTATACTTAATTTTTTAATTTATTTGTCGAGAGAGAGAGAGAATATGGGCATTTCAAGACCTCTTTCAACTGCAAATAAACTCCAAACGCAGGTACCACTTTGTGCATCTGGCTTGATGTGGATACTGAGGAATCAAACCTGGGGCAGTAGGCTTTGCAAGCAAATATCTTTAACCATATAGCTATCTTGCCAAAACCCTGAATACTTAACTTTTTAATTAAAATTGCTTTTGAAGAAAAAACATAAATTTACTTCACCTATGAACAATAGTAACAAAAATCCATAATGGAATCCAAATTTTCTTTAGACAGAACTTGAGACCTTACTTTATAAAGAGGAGTTCTGTGAAAATGCAAAGGGGCCTATATGCAGAGGGCACTTATACCATATTTAGCTGCCACCAAACAGTGCGACTAGCTGCCTAGTTGATGGATATGTGATGGATGTGTGCCCACCATTCTCACCTTGGAAGGTGGAGATAACAGGTCAATTTCTTAGTTATTGTTTTTTTTTACTCTTCCCACAGCAAGTAGCATGTTTTTTTTTCTAAAAGTCTAGATTTTTTAAACCAACTATACAGAGATATAATTTATATTCAATAAAAGACCCATTTTATTTCTATAATTCAAAGAATTTTAAACAATGTTTATATCAATGATTTTACCAGTAAACAAGGCACAGAACATTCCAGTACCCCAAATAGTTTCTCATGACCAATTTCTGTCAGTGCCCCACCTCTTGGGCTACAGCAAATATTGAATTATTTACTGCTACTATATACTAAGTTTTAAGCAAGACTTTAAACACTGAATGAGAAATAAATATATAGGGACATTTTGGAGAATAATCATAGAAATTTGTTACCACTGTTGTCATAAGTATGGCTGTGTGCCTGTGTTCTGTATAGGTATCACTCAGTTACCAGACCACAGAGTATCGGTTAACAGCATATTTAAGATAACACATCAGATTGGCAAGGAGACCCTTAAAAACTTTTCTAGACATTTTAACAATCCTATATGGCCATACCTCACAATTGCTTCTGTTAGAAGTTTAGTTTTCCTCTATTTTACAGGTCATCATCATAAAGCAAACAAGAAAAAGAAACGGAAAACTCAGGGAGTTCATCATCACAATTATAAAAATACTGTGTATTTGCCTCCTTTCCCAGCCTTCATCTGATTGAGGATTTTTAAAGCAAGCACCTCTGACCTCTGAGCCATCTTCCCAGGCCTAAGTGATGATTTTGAAAACATAGGTACTGAATCTAGAGCAGAAAACATACATGAAGTTTTTTTATATATAATATGAAAGCCAAATGGGTCCTCCATGACTCATCTGGACTTAATCCAAAACAAGAGTGAAAGCCGGGGAAAAAAAGTCGGGCATAAAAAAGGGGCTGAGGATTCTGTTTTGGCTTTTTGGTTGACTTAAGCTAATGATGCAAGGAGCCATTAGTTTGACTGAGGGTAATGGACCCTCTGCTGATGGATGTGGTGAAAATGCCCCAGTTGCTGTCATTGTACAAGAGGCACAGAAGAATAAAATTGTACTTGCTTTTTTTAAAAATTAACACTACTGAGCAGATCATTAAAATAAAAGTAAATATAAGGATGTTTTTAAATGACAACAAATTATTCTTTTTTATTATAGATAATTAGATACATTTATTAAGGGAATAATGTGTTGATGTCTCCAGTTCTCCTATTTCCCTCTTCCCTTTTCCTGGTCAGTTGGATATCCTCCTCCGTGGGCAGTCTGGATCAGTCCATGGGGTAGGAGTTGTGGACAACAAATTATTCTTAAAATTTATAATAGTCTTTGTCTCATGAAGTAATTTCCTAATGGTAATACTGATGAACACATTTAATATTTGTTATACTTAACACACTATTCAAAGAGTTTTTCACAGATTATTTCACTTAACCCTCATATAAATACTGTGAGGTAGCAACTTTATCCTGATTTTAATGCAGAATTAGAGAATGAAAGTGCTGAAGGGCATGCTTAAATTCATTTACCTAGTCAGTACCCAAGCTGGGTTGTAAAGCCAGGTCATGTGGCTCCCATGCCTTTGCCTAATTTCTACATCTGTTGTTTGTTTTGCTTGTTTTAAAATTTTATTTTTTTCATTTTTGATATTTTCATGCATGCATATAACGTATTATGATTGCATTCCTCCCAATTATCCTCTCATCCCTCACCTCACGAACACCCTTCTTTCCCATGAATCCCCATCTTACCATCATGGTCTGGTTTTTAACTACTGAGTTAAATTAGAGTTGGTGGAACGGTCTTGGGTATTGGGCATCAGGTTCTTTAGTGTTCATGGGGCACCTTCCCATTGGGTGTGCCACTGACTCTCCCAGTCACCATTAGCTAGCTCCTCTGAACGATGTAAGGTCTCATCTCATATCCATGGTGAAAAACTGACAGAAAACCACAGCCTTTGTGAATTGAGCCTACAGCCAAGTAGTATCCAGAATACAACACCTTGTAGCCCTTCAGCCCCTCCTACATTATTTTTTTATTTAGAGAATACTTTATTAGTTTCTGTAATCAAACCCACGTAGATAAGACCTTACATATTTAATACAGTGCGTTACCCCTGTACAAATGGGAAAAAAATTAAGTTTAACATTTCTAGACCAATATGGCTGTTAATTTCTGTACAATGCCAACTCAACATGGTAAACAGGGATATTTTTCCAAAGTTGACAGCACAG
>PVHP010012421.1:0-43266 GCA_004024765.1 Zapus hudsonius
ATTTATTCATTTATTTGAGACAATTTCTCACCCATATGAGAAACTGGGTCTAAACTGATAACTCAGGACAGTCTCCTATGTCATAAGCACACCTAACAGGGGGTTTTGCCATGTCCAATCTCGTATTCACAAGCTCTGGGGATTAGGAAAGTCAGCATCCATGGAGTGCTGTTATTCAGCCTGCTACACTACTTAATGCAAGAAAAGACATCACTAATTCCCTTCCCTTTTTAGATGGAAATGTTTGTGGCATTTGGGAAAGCTGAATAAATCAGGCAAATCACATGTGACCCTTACACAAGTTCCCTGAACAAATAAGAAAAATATGAAACAAAATATTCAAGCAGCCTTTAGGATTAAAGGTTAGGAAAGGAAAGCGACTTCGTTTTCTTTCATTTACCCTGTATTTAGAGTCAATACAATTCAAGCATTCATTGTATTGCCTGCTGAGTCTGTGAAAATTTGGAGAAGGGAGTTACCACACCCAAGAAAGCCACTGGTCCAGTTTCAGTTCTCCACCATGCAGTCAAAAGTACCACCTTCAAATCAGAGGAAATGCACGTCGGCCAAAGCTATATTGTACTTAGCAGAGCCTCACTGGTAGCTGTTCATTGTTTGTTCTGTACATTGCTCATGCGTGGCCTCCTTGAATTCATGGTGAGGTAGCAGAGTCCTGTTTACAAGTGGAAAGTTACTGCCGGAGATGGCATTTGCCCCATTTTACAGACCTTAAACGCCCAGGGGACACAGCTTATGAGATCTGCTGGTGCTTGTAGTTGATATTCATTCATTCATAACTGTTAGGATAAGATGCCAGAATCCTGCTTATGGTGGAGCTGATCTTTCCTAGGTATCCTGTGTATCAGGAAAATATTTCCATGATTCTGTTACTGAAATGTGCTTTGACTTTGAAAGTCCTATTTAATATTCATCAATGCTGGCAATTTTTTTGGATTTTGAGAAGGAAAAAAATCTCTACGTTTGGCAAATTTGATCTACCTGATGAGGGTCCATATTTGGTCTGTGGCTCGGGGCGTTTGTCTGAACCGGTGCTTTCAAAACTCATTCCTGCCTTGTTTCCCAAACCAGATCGTTAGGCCTCCAACCTCTTCTTTCCACAACATGCTAGGCTGGTTTAGAGTGTGGGAGGACAGGAAGGGACTAAATTGCTGCTTCTCACCACAGTGCGCTCTGCACCGTCAGGAGCTCACTGGGGAGGCTGTGTGGACTGTCCCGTTCAGCGGATGCCTGGAGACACTGCTCCCATTGAAGTCCACCCCATCTCATAAATGAAATTCCAATCTGGACTCAAAACATCCCACAAGTTGTCTCAGGCAAAACTCCAAATAGCATGTCTAGATTACGGTCCACGTAAGAGATGTCACGTTGACCCGGGGCACCTCCAGGGCGCTCTTCGCAAGTTCAGCCGCTCTGAGGACTGGCGTTCTCCAGTCCAGAGCCCTTCTGAGTTGTGTGGCCAGTAATACAAACATCATCTGAGTTTTCCCAGTTTTGTTTTTGATACCTAATAGCTAAAGCATTTTTGTCATAGCCTATTTATAATGAATTTAAAAATAATTGCAACTTGTATCTTCATAGCACTTTAATAGCTGATGATCCAGTTACCCTTGACCTGTGTCATTGCTCCCACTCCTTGTCTGCTGACACCTCCTTCTCCAAGGCCACGGAGGGAGGACGGAACAGGTAACTGGTGTGTTCTTGCCATGCCCGAGGTGGAAGGCTATAAGGAGGCAATAACTGCTGATACCCATAGCATCGATGACATAGGATTTCTAACAGTTCATATACTTTAAGATTATATTTATTTCCTGCCTCAAAATATATTATTAGTCAAATATGGAACAGTTGTCATGTAGGATTATATTACATGGATTAATCGTTTCCTATACCTAAGCCTGCAGTTTTTAAATTTTTAACTCTTACAAATATCCAACAAACATAGGTGCATAAAGCATCTTCTTCCATAGAACTATTTCTGTGACAAGCACTTCGGCAGCTGAGCCATTGCCCAGCACTTAGAATCGGTTTTGAGGGAGAGACATTCAGAAGTGCAGTGGTTCTTGCTTAGAGCTATAGTTGCATCAGGAGAATGCATTGTTCTGTTTAAATATCTTTTCAAGCTCTTCATCCCTATACTTCCGAGGAGAAACTGAGGTCTACCCTCATATACTGGCAGAGTCTAGGTGAATCAGTACCAACGGTTACCCACTGCTCCAGGATAAAATGCTCCATTGTTTCTGTTACTCTCTCCACTGGTATTCTGAAATGTTTACTCACATGTTAGGTAATACACTGACTGTTTTAGTCAGAGAGAATAAAAGTAAATTTGGACTACAGCAAATTATGTCTATGTTTGAGGATGTCTGCTGCGGGGAAAGAAACTAAAAGCTGTGTTTGCTTAGGGAATTTTGTGTGCGACACCTTTTACATTGCCACCTTTATTTACGCTAAGGCGATAGGTGTTTTATAGCAGGTGGAAACTGGAATTGCTATTCACTAAGTGACACCATGTGGAATTTAGAACTGAGCTGGTTTTGAAGAGATTCTTCTGTGCATTGCTTGAAATGTTTTAGGTTATTGGCATCATGAAAATAACATTTCTGGCAGAGCCAGAAAGCTGACTGTCACTGTACTCACCCTGCTCTAAAATTATTATGTGTGGGCCTTAATATAGCTGCTGTTCCCACCCACACACCTAGCCTTGCTTTTGCTAGGATAACTTGACTTACCCTCTGCGGTTAGCTCCATCATGGCCTTCTTTTGGCACTATTTTTGGAAGCTAGTTCTGGGTAATTTTTGCAGTCAGAATGACCTCTCCCTGTCTGTTACAGCACATACCTCGTTGGCTTCTTGGGTACTCTCCAGGCTCTGAATTCACTGGAAGAATGAACTAGCTATTTCTGCCTGTGTTCAGCATCTACAATATTCTAGCATTTAGCATATCTTCTGCTGAGACTTTTCCTGATAACATTTTCTGGAAGGCTGATGTGAGATCTGTTAGGAGTTGTCTTATCATAAACAGATATACAGGTTATCATGCCCTGAGGTTATTATTGGTCCATTCAAGTTGGATATAGCGTTGTTTCAGAAATAACCACCCAGTTCTTACTATTAGATTTCTTAAATGCTGAACATGTGACAGTGAGTGATAGATGAACTCCTTTGTCAAGGAGGGACCCCAAAACATACACGTGCGCTATTATTACACCTTCACAGTCCCTTCATTTAAATCCACTTCAGTATCCCAAAGCACAGCTCTCCTTCGTGACTCATCTTTCTTTACCCCATTCCCCTCCTGTAAGACCCTTAACTGTGAAGTCACATGTCCTGACCACCGGTCCATCCCCGTCCCCTTTACCTCTTTGCTTCCTTTAACGCCTCCACATTTCCCCAGATGCTCTTTATCTCCTCCCTCCTTTGCCTAGACTCAGGACCAGCTGTTTGCACCACGTTCTCTGCTCTGCTTGAGAGTCTCTAACACCTGAACCATACCCAGCAAGCCCTTGATAGCAGTGCCTTGGAAAGCCTTAGTCAATTTTGTTAGTGTCTGGGATTCGATTAGCTTGGTTTTTCTCCGTTATAAGACCATTTGGAGAAAGTACAGTCTAGCTCTATTTTTGTGTAACCTCAGGTTAATTCCTATGCTCCTGCTAAATTCTCCTCCTCTTCTTCCACTGGCCTCCTCCCCATGCCCTGCTTCCCTGGACTCTTCCTCTGAAACTGCATTCCTCACAACCTTGATTTCAATAGTTCAAGAGTAACAGCAAATGAAGGTCCTCTGCTCAAAACTGTTTCTCTTTTGTGGACTTTACATAAGCAAAACTGGAGAACAATTAAAAGTAAAACTATATCTTTTTTTCAATGTCTGTATGCAGTGATGTTTTTAAAAAAATATTTTTTGGTTTTTCTCTACATACTTTTCTTCTTTCCAAAATTTCTAGAAAGACCATATATCACTTTAAAAACAATTAAATATACATAAAACAGTGAAAAAAGCTTATATGAATTAAAAACTAGGTGGAAAAGGAAAATCATTTCTGTCTTGACATCCGGTGTAGATCTGTAGATAGGTTGAGCTAATTGCCTCTACCCCAGTTCTTGGGAATCGTAGTTATTTATGAAAACTGAGATGTATGGAATGAATGCAGTTAGGACCAAAAGTAAAAATCAAATGGAAGTGTGTGGAGAAACCAGGTGATGTCACTGCAGACAAAGCAGATGACTGTCACAATCCTTTTGAAAGAATTCTGTCTCTTCATCAAGAGAAATAGAGAACTTATCAAATATTTGAATATGTGGTGACTTATAAGGTAGTGATTTCAACTACTTTTACCTTTTATTTATTTTTATTTTTTTGAGCCTGGAACTCATGGTGATCCTCCTACCTCAGCCTCCCGAGTGCTGGGATTAAAGGTATGCACCACCATGCCAGGATCTTTTATTTTTTAAAATCAATCCTAAATGATTCTATGAACCTTAACAGGTAATATGAAAAATAACTTTCTTTAGAGTACAGACTTAGATAGATAGGGAAAAGAGAGAGAATCAGAGACAGAGAGAGACAGAAAGATCCCAGAAAATTTGCTGAAGGCACAATGTGGCTGGCCCTCCAGACACCCCCTCTCAGAAACACCTTGGTCACAGCCACTCTCAGGAAATAGACTGTGCTGAGTGAAGGGTGTAATTGCAGCTTGTGCTGCAGAAAAGTGGATGTTTCCAAGTCTGTGCCAAATCAGACATGCTTAGCCTGTGGGGGAGCTCACTGTAATGGGTGTGTGCTCCACGGGGCTTTGCCAACTCAGCCTCCTCACTTACAGAGGTTGTAATCATGGGTCTTGCGATGAGAAAAATGCTAATCTCATTGTATTTATTATATCATACTTCTGTGCTCTGCATCTGTGGATTGGACCATATTTGCATTTGAATGTGTTTTTGTAATTCTGGTGCCAGTATGGGGGTAGGAGAGTATTTGGCAACATTTGAAACATAGAAGACAGACTCACTGTCGCTGTTGGCTAAAGAAAAATGTTCCTGAGAAGCCTCAGGTGACATTCAAGAATGCATTTGTTTTCATCACATTTCACATCTTTCAGTTTTTTTGTTAGGAAAAAGGCCAAGAGTTACCACAGAGGGGGGCTGATGAAGGTGTGAATATCTCTCAGACACTTGGCTAGAGACAGGGAAGTACAAATAATGACTCCCTTTCAGAATAAGACCTATATTAATAGTCATGCTAACCACCTCCCTTCAGGGTTTGTGTTCGTTGGTCACACGGCATCTGTTTGCCCAGCATTCAAGCGCTCAGGTATAGGCTGTGTCTTTCAAGAATCAATTGCTTATATTAAGGACTCCACCCTCAACTGCAGCGATACCTGCACATTCGTGCTTATTGCAGCTCTATTTACAATACCTAAGGATTGAAAACAGCCTAGATGCTCATGGATGGATGAACAGATAATGAATGGAACACAATGGAATTCTGCTCAGCAGTATGGAAAATGAAATCACGAAATTTGCATGAAAAAAGATGGATCTGGAAAGAATCATATTAAATGAAGTGACTCAAACTCAGAATGACCAAAACTGCATGCTTTCTCTGATGTTATGGGTTTCAGTATCTATAACTCTGCATATCTTGGGGGAAAATGTGGATAAAGCCTGTAAACGTAGAACTGTAACCGAAAGTGAATCTAAAGAGATGAGCCGGAAGTGGGGAAGGTGTGGGCCAAAGGATACTTGTAGCATATAACAGAAGGAAGAAAAATATGGAGGGAGAGGGAGTAGAGGAAAGGGGGGAGGGGACAGGAACCAAGAGACACAAATTATATTTATTTGAAAAATACAGCACCCTGGACTGGTGTGTTTGGGGCCTGTTCATTCTGGGCACCAATTTGTTTGGGGCGGGGCACTCCTGGTGGGTGAGGGTATGGTGAGTTTGGGACCTTTGCTTTTGGGGCACCAGTATGTTAGGAGGCTGTGTGCCCAGGGCTGGTGAAAGGCATGTGTTTGGGGCCCACGTACCCACGTTGTGCTGCTCACCTCCAACCTCATCTCTAGTATCATCCATCGCCCAGAGTGGCTGGTACACTTGCACCTTCCACAACCTGCACGTCTGTGGGTAAAGGGCAGTCCATCCACTCCAGACTGGTTCAAACCTGAAACAGAACATGCAAGAAAGAAATAAGACTTTTATCCCCCTGCCACCTCCCCTTGCAAACTTCACCTGCCTACTGGCGCCCCTTAGTGCCTTGCTCCTACCCCAATTAGGGAGTACAGATATATCTGAAAGACATCTCCCACGGGAGTATCATGTGAACCCCACAATCCACCCAGCTGGGGAATGGTGGGAAAAGAGGGTCAGTACTACTGCTCCTGAACCCCCTGAGGCACAGAAGTGATTACAGCCTGAAGAGATTTCTGACCTTCAAAGCAACTTTCTTACCAGCCACCAACCCACCTGTAATCCCTGCAACCCAGGCATCAGTGACTACAACACCACTCCACTCCAACCCGGCTTAAACCCAGAAGGAAGACTCACTGAAGACCCTACAAACGCCAATGTTGCTCCTTCATTAGAAAATTAGACTTTTATCCAAAGATGGGTAGAGCCCAAAACTAAACCTGGAGCAGATAAAGCTCCTAAATAAACCTATCACATCCATTGAGATAGAAAAATGTAATAAAAGAAAAACCTCCCAAAAAAGGAAAAGTCCAGAACCTGATGGATTCTCAGCCAAATTCTACCAACCTTCATCACAGAACTGAAACCACTCTTTCTAAAGCCTTTTTTGTGTAATTGAAGAGCAGGGAATGCTTCCAAATTCCATGTATGAAGCTAGCATCACCTCAATACCAAAACCAGACAAAGATACAACAAGAAACAAAAACTATAGACGCATTTCCCTGATGAACTTAGTTTTTAAACATCCTGAACAAAATCCTTGCCAACTGAATTCATCAACACATCAAAAGCATTATTTACCTCTGCCAAGCAGGCTTTATCCCAGGCATGCAGGCATGGTTCAACATAGGGAAATTGATCAATGGAACTCACCACATAAATAAACTCAAACATAATAACCACACGATCATTTCAATTGGTGCAGAGAAAGCCTTTGACAAATTCAACATCATTGCATGATCAAAATGCCAGAGAGACTGGGCATGGAGAGTTTATACCTCAATGTAATAAATGTTGTACACAAAACAGCTAAAGCCCAAGTCATTCTCAATAGTGAGAGACTCAAGGAGTTCCCACTGAGATCGGGAACAAGACAGGGGTGTGCACTCTCACCACTGCTCTTCAACATAGTGCTTGAAGTTCTAGCCCAAGCAATAAGACAGGAGAAAGACATAAAAGGAATACAAAATGGAAAGGAAGAAGTCAAACTAGCCCTCTTTGTAGATGACATGATCCTATGCATAACAAACCCAAAAGGCTCTACCATAAGACTCCTAAAGGTAATAAATTCCTTCAGCAAAGTGGCAGGTGACAAAATTAACACACAAAAGTAGGTAGCCTTCCTGTGCGCAGATGACAACCATACAGAAAAATAAATCAGGGGAATAGTTCCATTTAAAATACACACACACACACACACACACACACACACACACATTCAAATACCTTGGAACAACACTAACCAAAGATGTGAAAGACCTATACAATGAAAACATAAAAACCCTCAAGAAGGAAGTTGAAGAGGATGAGACAGGATAGAAAGACCTTCCATGCTCCTGGAGAGGTAGAATTAAAATGTGAAAATGTGTTTTGTAAAAATGGCCATTTTTCCAAAAGCAGTATACAGGTGCAATGCAATACCAATAAATATCTCAGCACCATTCTTTGCAGAGATAGAAAAATCAACCTAAAAATCCATATACAATGGCAGAAGGCCTCCTCACATATCCTCAGCAAAAGAAACACCTTGGGAGGTATCACCATGCCTAATCTAAAGCTATACTACAAAGCCATAGTAACAAAAACAGCATGGTACTGGCACAAAAACAGACCAATGGGACAGGATTGAAGACCCAGCCATTAGTTCAAGTAACGACAGCTACTTGATCTTTGATAAAGGTGCCAACAATGTTCACTGGAGAAAAGACAGCATCTTCAACAAATGGTGCTGGACAAATTGGAAAGATACATGTAAAAAAGTGAAGCTAGACCCACTCCTCTTGCCATGCACAAAAGTCAACTTCAAATGGATTAAGACCAGAAACTCTTAAATATCTGGAAGAAAAAATATGGATAACATCCCATAGGAGTGGGGAAAAACTTCCTAAATATAAGTCCAGTAGCCCAGGAAGTTCAGCAATCACTCAACCAATGGGATCCGTATCAAGCTAAAAAGCTTATGTACAGACAAGCATACCATACACAGAGCCAACAGACCACTATCAGATTGGGAGACTATCTTTGCCAGCTACACCATGGACAGAATCTAGAATCTACAAAGAACTAAAAAACTTAAATAATAAAAAATCAAACTTAAAAAATGGTGTAATGGACTGAATCGAAAATTCACACAAGAAGAAAAATAAATGGCTTCTACTCACTTAAGAACATGTTCAACATTCTTAATCATTAGGGAAATGCAAATGAAAACAACTATGAGATTCCATCTTACTCCAGCTAGGCCAGCAATCATTAAAAAAAAAAAAATCTAGGGCTGGAGAGATGGCTCAGCAGTTAAGGCACTTGCCTCTAGTGCCTAAGGCCCCGTGTTCAATTCCCCAGGACCCACATAAGCCAGACCCACAAGGTGGTGGCCCTGGTTCTCTCTCTCTCTCTTGCTCTCTCTCTCTGTCTGTCTGTCTGCTTGAAAATGAATAAATAAAATATTTTTTAAAATCTAACAACAATAGACATCAATGAGGAGGGGGAGGGGGAGGAACCTTTATTCACTGCTGGTGGGAGTGCAACCTTGTACATGGAAATCAGTGTAGAGGCTCCTGGAAAAGATGAAAATAGAGCTACCAACTGATCCAGCTGTTCCTCTGCTGGGCATCTACCTTAAAGGCTCCTCTCTTCAACCATGTTTGTAGCTGCTCACTTCACAGTAGCTAAGAATTGAAATCACCCAGATGCCCATCATTGGACAAATGGATATCAAAGTTGTGGTATAGCAGTAAAGAAAAATGACATAATGAAATTTGCAGGAAAATGGAACAGACTTGGAAACGGTCATACTCAGCAAATCACACAAGCACAGAAAGACAAATGCCTCTTAGTTTCCCTCAACTGCGGTTCCTAGCCAGGAACAGCTTGAGTTGCAAGCAAACCTGACACGCACCTCAAGGGATGGAAGGGTTTGGGTGGGGAGAGGGAATAGGAGGGCAGGGGAAGATATACACAAGACTAAGTAAAAATGAATATATACCATAGAATCCTTACTCCTGGGCAGTAGACTGAAGGATACAACCCTCCAAAGGAATATGGGGTTGTCATCTTGTCAGAAGGGCCCTGAAGAGGGTGGGATGAAGCCTAGCCCTAAAACATTTGGATCTGGCTTGTAACTCCCAGTACCAGAAATTGATTACTACCCACATTGAGCTGTTGATCAGAGGGACCTATAAGGTCCCCAAAACAAGACTGGTTTCTGTCAAAGCACTTGATTATCTGCCTGAGGTAAAAGATAAGAAGACCCTATTGCTGAAGACACCACAGGCTGCCAACACAGAACACTGAGAGACCCAGCTGGAAGCGGGAAGGAAGCCAGTTCCCAGATGGTTAGACCCATTATAATCTCACCAAAGTAACAATGCTTATTCTATTTAACCTATGCCGATCTCACTTTCCATTGGAGAATTGGCTTTTATTTTTCAGAAGGCAGCAAGAACCATGGACAACCTGATTCTACCAACAAGACCAGAAATGATAGCAGACTCCCTGGAAAGAGGTGAACCACCCACAGCACATCAGCTAGGGCCCAGGTGAAAGACAGAGGAAGTGGAGAGACAGCAAGAGCGCTGCCCCCCACAGTGAGCTGTCAACCTGTGACAGGGCAATGGAGAGAGACACCACGGATTCTCAAATGTTCCAAAGCAGAATTCCAGAAGCTGCTAATAGCTCAACACTACAGTAGATTTAAATTCCACCACCGTGGCTCAGGGAATTTGGGGGAAGAGGGGAGATGGAAAGATTGTAAAAGCCATGGTGGAGGGAACACCCGGAGGCATTGCTTCCCAACCCGAGGACTGAGTGCTGATCGCATAACTCACAGCCCTCAACCCCATGGTACTTACTCGGCAATCAAGTGCTTTGACAAAAGCCTGTCTTGTTTGGGGACCTTGTAGGTTTCTCTGATCAACAGCTCAATGTGGTAGTAACCGATTTCTGGTGCTGGGAGTTCCTGTATGCTTTCACCTGGGCCCTAGCTGATGTGCTGTGGGTGATTCATCTCTTACCAGGGAGTCTGCTATCATTTCTGGTCTTGTTGGTAGAATTAGGTTGTCCTTGGTTCTCACTGCCTTTTGAAGAAAACATTCTCCAACAGACAATGAGATCAGCATAGGTTAAATGGGATAAGCATGGTTAATTTCCCCAGCACCCATATAAAGCAGGACATATTCAGCAAGAGACCTTAACATACTCACACACACATGTGCAAATAAATACATGTTTTTAAAAATTGACTTTTGGAAGATTTCTTCCATTTGAACCAGAATCTAGCTACTCACATCACATGAATTCTAAGAATCTGGGAATTACGTAGAGGATTTGGTTTGATGGCGAATGTTATAGAGACCTCAATAAGCAGCAGGTTT
Organism: Zapus hudsonius; assembly: GCA_004024765.1. Lineage (NCBI taxonomy): Eukaryota > Metazoa > Chordata > Mammalia > Rodentia > Dipodidae > Zapus > Zapus hudsonius. The sequence goes on from PVHP010012421.1 coordinate 10,795, forward strand.
CAGCAATTTTCCAGTTAATCCCACATACCTCCTACTGGTTTTGAAGTCCACACTGAGTATATTCCCTGACATAGTTCATCTTTTATGCAGGCCATTGCAGTCACTAATTAGGAAAAATATATGTTAAATCAAATACATTCTTCAATTTTATATTATTATTTGTTTTTTTGAGGTAAGCTGGCCTGGAATTCACTATATAGTCTCAGAGTGGCCTTGAACTCATGGTAATCTTGCCTCTGCCTCTTGAGTGCTGGGATAAAAGGTGTATGCCACCACACCTGACTTGAAATGTATTCTTTTTATGTCCAAATTACAAGATTTTGAAATCTTTCTAAGTTACTTTCTACTAAAACCTTGCTGAAAGTAGTCTGAACTATTGAGGCCATAGCCTGCATGCTGTGCAGTCTTTCTTCCACCGGGTAAATTCATTCTGTTTTCGTCCGTTACCTTTAAACCCACCCTCCCAACGAAGTCTTAGACTCTGGGCGATGGATGATACTAGAGATGAGGTCTCAGGGGTAGACCAGTCAATTCCCAGTGAAGTCCTCGTTTCCCTCTGGAGTCTCCTCAGCATGGCCTTTACTCTCTGTGTCCCATCAACATTCTTATTTCTGCGCTTACACCAGAGTTGCCCATTAAATCCCCCCTTATGGAATTTTAAGCTTTCTTTAGCCTACTTCTTCAAACTTTCCAAAATTCTTCATTCAGACCAACCCCACACCATCAGGTCTTACCACCACAACAACCCCAGTCCTAGGACCAATTTTCTGTCTAATGGAATTTACTTTCCATTGTGGTGACAGAAATATCAGAAATAATCAGGCTGGAGAAAAGATGACGGAATCTGGACAGACACCGGCATCAGGCTGTGGTCTTGCTCCTAGGCTGCAGCCGTCTCAGGCTGTTCGGAGACTCTGCAGAACCTGATGGTAACAGGGGCCAGTCTCCTCTCGTTGCTTGACTGGTCTGTGGCTCCCCTCCGTCTAAAAGAGACCGAAATCTACAACAACCACACCAAATACGCAGCTTGCCTTAGGGAACTCTCCCACTGTACGTTCCATGGCGGTGCCCGTCTTCAGCTCTGCACCCTGCCTAGACAGTGGGCTGGTGCGATGCTCGCCCTCGGAAGGAGCCAGCAGTGGAACTTGCGTTCCTAGACCGTCACTGGCCGGCACCGTCAGTCAGTCTGACAGCATGCGAGTAGCCGGGTGGCAGAGGCTTTCCGAGAGCAGCAGCTCTGTTCTCATCATTCCCAACCGAACGACCCCAACAGCTCACAAGAGGCTAGTCATGTGAGATGGATGGCTTCACATCTTCTTGGCTGATGAAGAAAATGTGGGGGATTGGTTCTTCCAGTTAGGCAGAATACCATCTCTGTGATTGCAGTGGAATCAGTATTGTTACCAACAGATTAATGACGGAAAAGGGAAGCGAGGGTTGTTGTTCATTGACACAGGAAAAGCGATTGGTTGTTATTTTATGTTAGGAGGATGTGTGGTGTGTCTGTGTGTGCAGGTGTCCCATGCACCTTTGTGCAGAGACCAGAGGAAGATACGAGGTGTCCTCCCGCCCCTTATGTCCCTGAGACAGTCTTTTACTGACTGAAAGTTCACGGCCCCGGGGCTGGGGTCACACTCACCCGCAGCCGGGCCTGGCTTTGCGCTCTGGGTGCTGGGAATCAAGTCAGCTCCTCATTCACTCTTTCGCACTGAGCCTTCTCCGCAGCTCAGGAAGTTTTCTTTTGCAATTTTGAAAAATATACAAAATGATCTATATTTCTATTTTATCTTAAAACTTTTATTTATAGCACTTAAAGAAAATAAAAGGGAAATAAAATTAAAATTTTAACATTATGAGTGGATAGTGTTTTTTTTTCTAGACATAAGTCAAATTATTTTTGTGAAAAAGATGATAAAATACACATTTTATGTGGGAGAGCTATAAGTTCCCTGAGTATGATCGTTCATTGACTTATTTTTAAAAACTCTAGAAACACTTCAGTTTGAAAACCTAGAGTAGGGTATATACACGCGTTTTCAGACTTGGGTAATCCCGAAGGATTGGCCAATAAACATTACCGTTGTGCACGTGTGTGTGGACAGGGCTGGCGTCTACTTTTACCATCCCCCAATACTCTCTGCACTTTGGTTTATCAGATGTTGCCACAAATTGCAATCCCCTAGGCATGGACTCTGGGTTTTTCCCCTATGAACCACTTCCTTTGGGAAGCATCAGATTCCTCCCCAACCTTTTGGAACAGCTGAGTGAGTCCTGCTGTCTGGCAATAAGAAAGGGAACTTGAGCTGTTAATAGAACTAAAGTGATTTTTAAAAATTCTCCTGAGAAATTACAAGTATCCTTTTAACTCATTCCCCATCTAAATTGACCTTTCTATCCTTCCTGATATTGATTCATGGCAGACAGAAGGCTGAGAGGAAGGAGGAGTGGGCATCTTGAAGGTCTGGCACATGCTGAGAGTAGGGGGAGGTGCGGTGTCTGCAAGGGTCTTGCACCCTGCTCCTGCTCTGTACTAGGGAATCTGTAGAGCAAGCGAGAGTGTAAAGTACCCTGGTCTATTTAGAAAATATTCAAATGGGTTCCATGGTTAAATATTGTCAGTTTTCTATCACTATGATAAAATACAAAACACAACCAACTTGAAGGAGGGAAGATTTATTTGGGTTTTATGTTTCGGAGGTTTCAGTCCATGGTCATTTGGTCCCATTGTGGCTCTTGATGAGGCAGGAAAAAAAACATCAAGGCAGTGAGGATGTGGCAGAGGAAAAGGGCCTCCTCTGAAGGCTGGGCAGCAAGAGAGTGAGGGGGGTGGAGACTAGATCCATCTTTTAAGGCACATCCCCAACGACCTACTTCCACCCCACCTCCCAGAGTTCCCACCATCCTCCAGTAGCAATCCTAAATGGGGACCAAGCCTTCCACAGTGAGCCTTGGGGGAACATTCCAGATCTAAACGATAAGAGGTGTCAGAACTGTGTGCTGTTATTTTCGCAAGGAAGCCGATTCCTGCTCTGCTTGTGCAAAGGCTCAGGGAAGCTAAAGCCCAGAGGAAACAGTGACTAATCAGCCAGTTAGGAACTGGCCACACAGTTTAGCCAACTGTATGGAGAAGTCAGTGGGTTCTCATGATTGTGTCTTAAAGAAGAAATGAGATTCTGCCCTCGCCTGGTCTGTTCAGAGCCGCAGCCTCAGAGCTGTCTGTGAGGAGTCCAGGGAACGTGACCAGTGGGAGAGCTGGAGGGGCGGGGACTCTAGAAAACACTTGTCTGCTCTGCTCAAAGGGGACACTTCTCCCCTTCGCTATTTCAGTGTATGTTCATGGTAGACTCAGCTGTTTTACTAAGCTTATAACTTGGGTCTCCAGGCACTTGGCTGGAGGAGGTGTCACTGGGGGCAGATCCTGAGATCTAGCCCAAAGGTGTGTTTGGGGGATGGATCTGATTCCAGCCCAAAGGTACGCTGAGCACTGGACGGTGTTTGCTGTCTGGTGGTGGTTTCCTCTCAGCTAGGGTTTATGAAAGAGGGACAGTTTCTTCTGCCAGGGATGCAGATTCCTCTGGAGCTGTAAGCTTCAAATAAACCCGTTCCTCCCATAAACTGTATCTGGTTGTTTGGTTGTCCTGGCAATGTGGAACTGTCTACCTCGGAGGGGAAAGGCAGACTCTTACTTTTTAAGACCATGTAGAAATGGGTCAGCCTGGAGTGGATGGAATAAAACATGGTCATGGGTGGATTTGACCTTGATCCTGAACGCAGATCCATAGTAACCTCTGAACACAGAGCATGCCCACTGAGGAAATAGCAACGGATGAGTATACATTTATCTGTAAAATTTTCAAGACCTCCTTTCTATTAATAGTTCTGACCTCTTTCTCCTGCTTTACTTTAACAGAGGGGACTCAATAAGTACGGCATTCTTCTCTTACATGGTTCACTCTCTGGGAAAGTGTGTGTGTGTGTGTGTGTGTGTGTGTGTGTGTGTGTGTGTGTGTGTGTGTGCATGCATATGTGCACACCATGGTGCACATGTGTAGGTCAGAAGACATCCTCAGCGTGTTGGTCCTCCCTTCGACCTTGAGTCAGGGTTTCTCTGGGTTTTGCCTCTGACCCAAGAGCTTCAGGATTCTCCCGATTCCACGTCCCATTGCTGTAGGCACATTGCAAGTTCAGAGGTGAATGCTAATTGTGTCTGGTTTTACTCCCTTTGTAAGGCTTGAGCAGTAAGCACTTTCAACTGAGAACCATCTTCCCAGCCCTCAGGGACTGGAATAAAAAGGCTGGAAGATTCACAAGCTACTGACCCACTTGCTATTATAAAGGGTTGCAGTTGTCTGCGGACTGAAGCTGTGTGAGGTTGTGGTTGTGTGAGGATCGTGGCTGCGAGCATTCTGAGTGAGCATCTTTGTGAGCTCTGTCCCAGAGGCAGTGAAGAAGGAGCATCAGCCTCCAGACACCCAGCTTCTCCTCGGCCTCCCCAGGCTGTTGTCTTTGTAAAAGAAAGGCCCTGTAAATCTCAGTCCATAGAATTCTTCCTGGGGGCGCCCAAGGGCGTAAAAAGCTGGGTGTTCTTAGCATCTCTCTGTAGGATGGCGGCAGCCATCTCTTTCTGCTGCACCCACCCAGCCAGCCTGTGTCAAGCAGCTGCCCTTTTAAACCACTGGTCGCTCAGCTCATCTCTCTGTTAATTCATAAGACAACAGTGGCTGATTGCCTTTCAGGACGCTGCTGTGAGAGTCTGGCCCTGCCCAGCCCTCCCAGGAGTCCTCGGCCTTCATCTCGCAGACTCAGTCTGGCCTCCTCGCTGCTGTCCACGCTCTTGATGGTCCCTCATGGGCCTTTGCATTTGAAGATGTCACTTGCCAAGGTGTAGGCGATACAGGGTTTTGGAGTTCAGGAAAAGCTTATAAACCCCAACTTTTGGTCTCTTATCTAAAAAAATTTGAAATGATCAGACTGAGAAGATAAAGTATAGATCATTAGATTGACTTAGATTTACATTATGAATCCAAGCAGGAGGCTGGAACTGGAATATTCGCCCACGTGGAGGGAGGCAGAGCCTTAGAGCTGAGCAGGAGAGAGGAGGGAAAATGGAAAGGAGGCTTTCAGGAGAATGGAGAAAGGGGCCAGAGCTTAAAGGAACACACACACACACTCCCCTTTCACATTTGAAAAACAAGCCAACAGGTCAGTTAGTAAGGGTCCCCTAGCTTAAGAAGAGGGTAACAAAATGAAAGAGAACCCCCGTCCCAGCCAGCTGCTTTCCAGAACAGGGACTTGGAGGTTCAGGGCTCAGGAGAGAGGAAAAGCCCCGAGATGGCCTTGCCCACAGGAAAGCCCCTCTTGTAGCTTGTTGGAGTGGCCTTTACCTCGGTGCTCAGGTGAATCTGGGAGAGGGCTGATACAGAGGCTCCGCACCTACCTAGTGCTTCTATCAGAAGCAGTCGGGCACTGTTGATGAGGGAGCCTGGACCAGACACTAAATTCCAGTTCTGCTGAGGCAGGCAGTGTGACTTCTCTGTTACCCGACTTTGGGCCTTACAGTAGCTGAGGAACAACCTCGCTCCTCTAGCTCCCTCCAGTGCTGCTGCTTCTCAGAGATGTCTAGTCTCTCGTGCGATCTCTGCTTCTGTCCGTCCTCATGTGATGCAGAGAGGGCTGTGCATTAGAACTCCCAGGGCAGCAGCTCTGAGTTCTCATCCATGTTTGCAAAGCAGAAGGGAAATGAGATTTAAGAGAGAAAAGCAAGCCAAAGGAGCTTTCTCTGTTCCAGCCTGCCTGCAAGGGGGAGGGGAGATGGCAGGAGAGAAGATATTTGTAGCAAAATGAGTGTGAGCTCACTGCCCCCCCCTGCATTCACTGTTAACATCCTACTGATGTTTGTCCACCAGGTGGGCAATCTCATTGCATGAAGTGGAAAACTGTCAGGGCCTGAAGTCCTGTGAGATAAGGAAGAGACAAGGCTGGAGGATACCTGGGGAGAAGATCTGAAACCTATTGTAAATGTGGAAACTGCTAGGTGATGGAAACTGGCCTGTGTAATGTCACACACCTACTCTGTACTGACTATTAAACCCCTTGTCAACTGGGGTGCGAAGCCCAAGACCTTTTTCCTGAGCTTGGAGCCCCGGGCCCGGGTTCAGAATAAAACTTCACTCTCCTGTTGCCAAAGCAGCTCTGTCTTTTGTCACTGGGTATTTCTGCAACAAAGAAGCTCACACATGTGTTTCAGGCCCATTTATATGAACAGACATCAGTTAGAATGAGTCTCATCACCAGGCTCGGGTATGGAGGGAGGGACCTGATTGGTTAGTGGGCTCAAGAGGAACATTGATTTAGGAAGGACCCACCCACGGGGGCTAAGCCAACAGAACAGAGGAAGAGACAGGAAGCTGTTATTGTTCTCAGCCATCTTGGATGAGACAAAATCAGACCGGATTGCTAGTCCGGTCAGGACAGGCGAGGTGACTGACGTCCATGTTTCTGTGGACTAGTTGCTAATTGCCCATCGGAAAAAAAAAGTAATTTACTCCTAATCATATCACTCATGTTCACATTTAAAAATTATAAACTTGTCCCCAGCTGCACTTAGAGCTTTTACTTATTTGTCTTCTATGACTGCAGGAATTTTCACCTGTTTGTTCACTGCAACTTTTGAGGATCTTAAAACAGTACAGGGCGTTGCTCACACCAGGGAAGAGCTCTGTCTCTATCCCCAGCCCTTTGGAAGATGACATAATTCCTGGCATGAGTTTTTGTTTAAAAAAAAAAAAGAGGGTTGCAGCGTGGCCCATGGTCTAGGATTGGTGATGCCCAGGCTCCTTCCCCAGCACTGGGAGGGGGATGGCACCAAGATCTGATTCCTTTTCGATTCACTTTCCAAATATAAGACAGGGTTCTCTTTTCATGTGAGGCTATCTGTAGCTTACAGCAGCTTTGTAAAGGAGACCTGTAAGCAAATTTAATGCATTTTCCTCCCTGTGAGACTGATCATTAAATTTAAAACTAGGGCTGGAGAGCATTAAGTGGTTAAAGATGCTTGCTTGCAAAGCCTGATGGCCCTGGGTTCAATTCCCCAGTACCCACGTAAAGCCATATGTATAGGGTGGCGCATGCATTTGGAATTCTTTTCCAGTGGCAAAAGGCCTTGGAGCACCCATTCTCTCTCTCTCTCTCTCTCTCTCTCCTCTCAGTGCTTGCAAATAAATAATAAAAATATTTTTTTAAAAAACTTGAAACTTCTGAATATTTTTATGGTAACGTGTTCCCTTAGATTCAAGAAGAATCTGTTCTTGTCTCATGAGGTGTTTTAGGCTCAGTGGTAGTGTGCTCCCATGCAATAAGCTCTAGGTTGGATGTCTCACACACACACACACACTCTCTCTCTCTCTCTCTCTCTCTCTCTCTCTCTCTCTCTCTCTCTCAAGCAATCACCCAAACAAAACTCAGTACCTAAAGGCATGTAGGTGCTGCTGAGCATTCATTGAACATATTGTGAGCTCTATCCCATTCTGCTCCTCTGTGCTGGGGATGTGTATGTATATATATATATATATATATATGTATGTATATATATGTGTGTGTACATATGTATATATATATATGTATACACACACACACACACACACACACACACACCCCTCTGGCCACTCAAAGCCTTTCCAGTTTTATGAATGGACTTTGGTTTTCTGTTCCTTCATTTTTGTCTTGGCATGTGTAGTATGGGTGGTGTGGTGGTGTATGTGGTATGTGCAGGTGTGCAGATGTGCTCACAGGCAAGCAGAGAACAGAGAGCTTTGGGTGTCCTTCCTCTATCGCTCATCCCGGTATGTCCTTGAGACAGTCTCTGAGTGCAAAGCTGTGGTTTTCAGAGCCTCATCAATTCTCTAGTCTCTGCTCCCCACAGGACTGGAGTTACAGATGCACATGGCCACACCCAGCTGTGCCCATGGATCCTGGAGAATTGAACTCAGGAAGTCTTAGGCCCTCTCAAGCTCTCAGGTTTATGGCAAGCACTCCTACCCTCTGAGCCATCTACTCAGTCCCCCTCTTTTTTGAGACAGAATCTCATGTAGCCCAGGCTGGCCTTGAACTTATGTAGCTGAAAATGATCTTGAACTTCAGGAGCCTTTACTTCCCAAATACTGAAATTACAAGATGCACCACCACAACTGGATTATGCGGTGCTAGAGATCGAACCTAGGGTTTGTGCTTGCTAGACAAGCTCTCTATCAAGTGAGCTACACCCACAGCCCCTTCTGTGTCCTTTTTAGTCTCTAAGTATATCATCTTAAAGTGATTGTCATCTAGGTCCTCATTTTTTCCCATAGTCAAAACCATCCCCACTTCTTGCTTAACACTGAGGCTCTCATCCTTTTTCCCACTTCAGATAATCTCACTCAGCAACCAGAACAATCAAAGATATCAATATTTGATTCCTTACTTTCCCCCCCCCCCCAGTGGTTTCTCTTCCACACGTCTTCACATAAAGCTCAATATCTTTAACCTCTTCCACAAGTTTCCGCTTGGTCTGGCGGCGACACTGACGTTTCCTGTTCCTCTAAAAGCCTGAGTCCTTCCCGACTTAGGGTCTTGATGATTCCTTCCTGACAGGACATTTTTTACGCCCATTCTTCATTGGGTTGACACCTTTGTTGTCTAGTCTTAAATATCTTTCTCCAAGTCTTTATACTAGTTTAATTCCCTCTGCACTTGCCTTCCTTCCCTCCAACATAGTTAATATTTGTGGAATATTTGTTTGATGGGTGACCGTGCATGTAATAAGCACTTAATAAATACTTGTGAAGATATAACGTTTTGTACCCTGGGGTTGGGAGCCTTGTGGACTGGTAGCTCATTAATTAGCGATATGTTTTCTTCACAGAGGTTATTTTGGAGAGGAGGATGGAGAGCTGGTACCCAGAACAAGGAGAGCAGCAGGTAAGAATGCCGTGGCTCACCTTGCACAGGTTTTCCTTGCTTCTGGTGCCTTTGAATTGACCACCTTGAGGTTCATTGCGGCAATCTCTTCAAATTGTTGTGAATTTGCACATACCAGGGTAGCACATAATTCATGCTTGGAATTCCCCAGCACAGAATTGTATGCGCCGTGTAATTATGGGTGCCAGGAGGAGCACAGGCAGTCAGAGTTACTTGTGTACAGAAATAGGAGAAATCTTCACACTTTTAATGAGCCTGTGATGGCAAGTTACTTCCAAAATTATTAAAATAAATTCTGCCACAAAATAAAATCACTGGCCTAACGCACCATTAAAAGGGTGTAATAATGACAATCTCAGAGGTAAGATGAAATGAGAAAATGCTTGGTATAGAGCTTGTCAAGGCACAAGCGCTCAATAAATTTCACTTATTGTTAATATAATTGTAGTCACAATAACAGCACACTGTTGCTGCAGTAATGCCAGAGACCTACTCATATGATCAAAGCAGAGACAGCACTCTTTATTAAATTTGTTTTTTTTAACTTAACAAAGGAGTTCCCTTGATGGCATTTTCGTATCCACTGTTTTGTTGACCAGGCCTTCCTCCCCTCCCCCTCCACTTTCATTACATATGTGTTCTATTACCCTCTCTCCTCCCTTCCTCACTTCTAAGATCTCTTTCTCCCTTTTATGGTCTCCTTTCTAGTTTATTGACCTGTATCCATCACATGCACACACACACACACACACACACACACACACACACACACACTAAAATCTAAGGTCTGAATATAAGAAAAAACATTTGGCATTTGTCTTCTGGGTCTGGGTTAGGACAACTTTCTTTTGGGAAATATTGTTTTCCAAACCTTGTCCCAATAAGGGTTGCACTCATTTGTGATTTGCCTTTCGCCTGGCAGACTTGAAGCATAAATGGTTCAGGTGTTCCATATGGAAAGCAGGTCTTCTTGAATAAGTAAGGGACTTAAGAGTTGTTCATGATTGGTATTCAACACTGTGTTGGTCAAGTTCAGAAATTCCAAGGGTTAAAACACGTAACATTTTGAGTGTTGAGGGCTTGTATTTTGAATCCAAGATCCAAGATCTAGGTCAAAACTGGAAAGACAATGGACAAAATTCCCCTTAGACAGATACTGGTGTGATGTTTCCATTTCCCCTTTTCTGTAGCCCACGTGTGAGAGAGCTCTGTGTGTGTTACTATCCTCATCTTTACAGAGGCAGCAAAGCTTAGGAAGGTTAAGAAATTTGCTTAATGGAACTGGAGAGATGGGTCAGTTGTTACAGGTGCTTGCTTGCAAAGCCTGATGGCAGGGGTTGCAGTCCCAGTACTACATCTTGCAGTGGCAAGAGGCCCTGGGTCACCTACTCATTCTCTCTCTCTCTCTCTCTCTCTCTCTCTCTCTCTCTCTCTCTCTCTCTCTCTCTCTCAAAAAAATAAATAGTTCTTAAGGAAAAGATTAGCTTAATGTCCCACAATCAGCAAGTAGTCACAATCCAATCCCAGCTCTAAGACTTTTTTCTATTGGTCATATCTCATTAATCTCACAGCAATATAGATTTTTTGTTTTATTGTATTCTTTTCCACTCAATGGCCTACTTCATTTCACCAAATGTGAAAGAAATCCTTTTTTATACATTTTTACATTTCTAATGTCAGAAATCACATTTGCTTAGAAACTTTAAGTGTATCAACAAAATAGGTGCACCATCACCATTATCATTACCTGGAAATTTCACTTGCTCCCACAGAAGGGTATTAAATCATCAGAACACTACTTTGTACAAGCTGTGTAATGAAAAAATGGGAAGAGCTACCATCTCCACATATAACTAACGTGCGCTGTCTACCTTCACTTCCTGTGCCTTAAGCTCCAGGCAATGGTAACAGCTTTTAAAAATGCCACCAAGTGCAGAGCTGTTGAAACACACACTGATAGTATATTCATCAAATTATATAATCTTTCGTTTCAGGTTGGAGTCCTTTAAAACAGCGGTGTAATGGAAGTCACAGACACTTTTGGGCAAGAAAACAAAAACAATTAGAACCAAACAAAACAGCGGTACTGTAGACAGTCTCTTGATCACCTTTCCCTTTACCAACATTTTCCTGATCTATTTTAGTTTCCTTCTGGCCCCAGCGACTTTTTCTCTGGACACCAGACTCTGTCCCGGAATACAGCGATATTCTTCTTCTATTTTCCTTCATCTTCAAAGCTTTGCTTTCCTTAAGGCCTTTCTTCCATTGCAGCCTACCTCCTAAACGCATTTCTCTTAGTGTTCTTACAAGGCTAAGCCAGGATGATTGCCTGTGATTGGTGTGCGTGTGTGCGTGCGTGAATATGCATGTGTGCATGCGTGTGTGTGAGTTTGTGTGCATGTGTGTGCGTTCACATGTGTGTGCGTGCGATTTTCAGAACAAAACAGACGGAAGAACGAGACAAGAAGATCCCTTCAGTACATAGGACCTTTAATCTCGATCTGTCTCTTTCTCCTCCTCTCCTTCTTCATTGCTCTTTTCCAACAATCTTACTCATCTTTCCTCTCTTCGAATTGCCCTTTCCATTTAGTACACATGGTTTTAAAGCTTTTCTGAGCGGTGAAGAAAATTGACAAGAAGTGAATTGAAGCACCTGGGTGTTTTGTCTTGGCTCTCTTAGTCCCCAGCTTCCTGTCGCTGTGATGTAGAACCGGAGAAGACCAGTCCAAAGGAGGATTTCTTTGACTCAGCTTGCAGTCCATGTCTCCTTGGGCCTGTTTCCTTCGTGGCTTGTGAGCTGCACACCCTGCAGGAGCACATGGAGGGGAAACCCCGCTCACTTCATGTTGCCTGGGGTGCCAATACCCACCGTGAGGTCTTAGCGGCTCACAGGAGCGCTGCTCTGGGAGACCACAGTCCTGCTTCAGAGCAGTGACACCGCTAAAGATTAAGGGTCCCTTGCTCAGTCAAGCATGGTACACAGGGGTCCCAGAGTGGGGCATGGAAGAAAAAACTACATCTTTTCTTGGCTGACAGAAGGAAACAATAAGTCTTTATTATGAAACTGCTCATTTTACATTAGGAAGAGTAAGACCCACCACAGAGCACTGGTTTTCCTAGACCGCATCTGGGCAAGTAGGAGTGAAGAGGCCCTGATGACCCTGCCCCCAGAGCAGTACTTCATGAGCTCATGGCTGCGTCTCGGCCCCTTTGCCTGGGCCCGACGACTGCTCTGACCACAGCCTCCTCAGTTGCTCAGTAACAGCGTCAGCTGCTAAGACCCAGGGAGAGAACGAGAATCGGTTTGGTCACTTGTTAGAGGCATGATGTTGGAAACAAGCTCTCTGATCCTTTACACCGGCCTATCATTAAGGATTGCAATGATCACACTGGGCTAGTATGCTGGCTTCATGCCTCTGAAAATGAAATAATTCATGCGAGTTTATGTTGGAACCATAGCACCCCGTAAAGCTGTTGGGTGCACAATGATTATTGTTCCAAAGTAGGACATAGCAAATTTCTCTGAAAGAGGCATATCAAATGCTTCTTAGGTAATGGCTTGGTTTGGCTTTCTTTTAATGGCAACTTTTGTTATTGTTTTTAATGTAAAAACCACCCTGAAATGTCATAACTTCAAACAGGAGCCAGCAATCTTCAGCCATGGACATTTCTTCGTTAAGTCGATGGTCACAGAGCCCATTCACTTACAATAACGTTGTCGGCATTTGTTCTCTTCGTGGGCAGAGCTGAGTCGTGACAGCCTGCACAGACCGTTAGCCCACATCACTGTCAGACCCTTTCAGAAAAGCACGCCAACTCCTGGCTTTCAACATTGATTCTGCGTTGCAAGCAGCTCGTTTTCTGCTGGTCTCACGTGGGGTCCCCGAAATGACCACATGAGAGGATCACACAGAGCCTTGCTCCATCCCAGCTGACAGGCTGACAGCTGGGGCATCTTCATTTCCAAGGCCAGGCCTCTTACTCTCCAGTAGGTAGCCTGGACTTCACAGCATGGCAGTTTTGGAGGCCTAAGAAGGCAAGAATAGCAAAGCCAGCCTCCTCAAGGCTCTGTAATCATGTCTAGTTGGCCAGTGACTTGCAGGCTCCGGGGGTGGAGGAGTAGACTACTTGTTAGAAGTAGAAGCGTCCCATCGCAGAGGGCTGGACACAAGCTCTGTATCTGTATCCACTGTGGACGATCAGCAGTGTGGCCCCCACAGAATATCCCATGTGAATCCTTCCCATGGGGCCAGAATTTCTCCGTACGTCACAGAAACTAAAGTTTGCTGGGTGTGCCAGTTGGAATGCCCACGCTGCCTGTGTTATATAAACGTTTGCTATTGTTCTGCTTCTCTGACAGCTTTCCTTACTGACAGTAAAGATCCAGGCCCTCCGGGGCCGTCTCAGACCTGGAGAAGTGGTGAGAAGGTCCCCTTCGCACAGACACATTCCTTGAGAGCATTTGAGAAGCCCCCCCAGGTGCAGACCCAAGCTCTTCGAGACTTCGAGAAGGTAAGGCACACATGGATAATTCTCATCCCAGTCAGGAGCAGGACTATGGTCTGGATTATGGGCATGGTTATTGTAATGGCGTTTCTCTCAAGGGCACGTGTCCCATAAGCATACACTCTGCTAGTCATGGGCTAGAGCCTATGGTTTATGGGAAATTCATTGCTTGCACCAATGAATTCTGTCTGACCATTTGCACTCCTGATTTATAGCTCAGATATACTCAGGAAACTTGAATGACACCCTGGGAAGCTGTCCATAGTGATCCTGGGAGCCCCAGGCCAGTGAGCCATCTCTGTATTCTCTGCTGCCTCTTGGACCACCAGAGAACTGAGTACTGTGTGTTGTGTGAGGGCCTTGGTCGAAACCATTCATTTCCCAACAAGAATCTAGCAAAGCTGCCTGAAAGTCCTTGATTGTCCATGGATTCGGCTAATGTAGTGGAAAACCTCAGCTCCCTGCGGGAAGTTCGACCCCAGGAAGTCCAACACTGGAACCTGTCTCCGGGTACTGCACTATCTAGAAAGAGGCACCCAGAATGTCTTACACCCATGTTCTAAGCAAACAGTTCTTTAGCACCCCCTGGGGGATGTCCAGGGAACAATCCTCTGGCATTGGCGTACTATGTACCCAGGAAGTGGGTTTCTTTAGTCTTGATGGCTTTGAACATAAAACAGTGAACTTCTGATGAGTTTTCTCTTTCTTCAACTTGTATTACAGATGTTTCCTAGGACTTCAGGTACATCCTACCAGATATTTCTGTGGACAGAAATACCCCATAGAACATGTGTGCCTAAGAACTGGACAGCTATACTCTTGGTCTTATTTGTCCAGAGGTGTCATGGATAGTTATTTGCTAGAGACACAGTGCGTTTTCAGGACCGTTAAATGATCACTAAACGTCCCAATGGCTATGTGTGCTGGTAGTGGGAGTGGGGGTGGCAACCCCCCCCCACACACACACCTCTTGGATATGTTGCTGCAGAAAGCGCGAGCAGAGCTGCAAAGTGTCTCAGAGCTGTGTGGGCGCTCTGGAAGGCAGTCTGGGTACATGCTTTTGGGATGAGAGGAGCCAAGTCCACTGAAGGGAGCAGTGGCCAGGGGCTGAGTGCTGGCTGAGTGACTAGCTTGGTCAGCTGGCTCTTGGATATAAGCTCCTGAGTCTTTCTCTGTTACAATTCAGGCCTCACGCCATGAACCGGTCCCTTCTTCTCCACACCATGAATCACATTTCGATCGCAATGAAGCTGAGATGCAAATCACAGGCCAATAAGAGGTGCTTTTAGTCTCGAAAGACAACAAACCACACTTCTTGTCAGAGTCGATGCCATCCAGCAAGTTCTTGTTCTCCTGTTTGTCCACAAACCCATACGTCCATTCTGTAGATGTAAAAAGTCTCAACATTTTGTGGAAACCTTGGTTAGAACAAAACAGAGAGCGGTGAGGACACATTCCACTACTCACCCTAACAATGGAACATTTTCTATAAGGGCATCTGTGGACTTGGGGTGAAGGATCGGAGCTGCACTCCAAGAGAAGGGCCATGCTGCAGGGTTAGAGAGAGCGACTGACTTCCCCTGGGCCCGAAGAAGGCGGCAGAGGGGTGAGGCTCGGGAAGAGCAGCGGGAACCAGGCTGGTGTCCTGCAGGGATCATTTGATCAGCCAGACACTGCTCCTGCTCTTTGTGAAACAGTAGTTACAGGACTCATTAAGATCATAATAGGAGCACATAATGATGATGATATTTATTGAGCCATTTTTACATAGCAGGCACGTTTCTCAAACTTTAATCTCTTTTTGGCACGTGTGTGTGTTTGCACAGTGTGTGTGCATGTATGTCTACATGTTCTTTTGCATGGAGGTATTCATGAGTGTCGAGATCAGAGGTCACTGCTGGGTGTCTTTTTCACTCCTCAATGTAGCTGGGAAGCCCAAAGGATCCTCCTACTCCGCCTCCCCGATGCTGGGATTCTAGGTGTGCACCATCACGCCTGGTTTATGTGGATGCGGGGATCTGAACTCAGCTCCTCACTTTACTGACTGAGCCGTCTCCCGGTCCTCTTTAACAGAGTTTGAACTATTTCAGATCATTTTCCCAACTTACGAGATAGACATTTGTGTTGCATCCATCATACCAGCGAAGAGATCAAAGAGCGAGTGACTGTCTGGAAGTTACACAGGTATAAAGTGACGGTCCTGAGTAACTCCACCAATCATTACATGCTTCTTGCAGAAATGAAAGGTCCATTCAGAGAATGTGTATGGTGTCGTCTTATACACATATCAAAATGTCCAGTTATTTTTGGCTATAAAATGAAGAGGCGGCCTCCCTTCCCTTTTCCTGTTTGCCTTCTGCCCAATAATGCCGTCTTTAATATGAAAATGCCAGCAAACCAAGCGCCAGTGTTCTCTGTTGACTGAAGCCAGCTCTCCCTGGCAGTCTGCGCTGACCACAGTGAGCCCGCCCATCCTGGAAAACTTTTCCACTTGGATTGTGAAGTCTACAGAGGTGGCGGGGGAGGGGAAAAAGCTAAGGTGGGGAGGATTCTTACCCTTTTTCCCCCTTCACAGAACTCTGAAATACCCCAGTCATATGTTCTTTGCTAATTTAGACAAATCTGGGTCACGTCACCCCCACCACTAAGGGCTGCCTTCTTGGTGTTTCTCGGCTGTTTCTTTGTAATTACAGCCTTGAAAATTTTTGCTGCTGAAAACTGTATTTTCCTTTTAAGAATGGCATTTCTGCTTTCATAACCACAGACTCTCAGGCATCCTGGTTTTGTGTTCATAGATACCTTAAATATTATTGGATGAGAAGGGAATTATAAACTGTCACCATTCATAAGCACAGTTTTCACTTTTGCCTTTTTTATCTTTTTGACATGACTTTTCAGAGGCCTTCCACCCATAGTCATTCCTCAGACCTCCAGCAAAATTTTCACTGCCAGAGATCAGATCTATCAAGTAAATAGACTGACTCTGAGTGCAAACTGAGACACCATGTAACACTCTTTAATGGACGTGCAAGGTGACCAGAGATCATAGGCTGAAGGGATGGGAAGCCTCAGAGAAAGTCTCCTAGCAAAGACTCCATTTGACTGGGGGGCTGAAGGAGTATATTTTGGGTAAGAAGCGATTCATAAATTGTGGGACAGCATAATGCAAGAGGTTTACTAGTCGGGTGGCTAGGTGTCCAAGCACACACAGGCTGGAGTTCTAGAAGTTACAGGATCCTTCCTTGGAAAGTCTCTATGATCTAATGACAGGGTTGTGGGTTACTTTTGACTGGTTAAATTTAGCGTTCTGATTTTCTTTAATATAAGCCGTTACAACAAGTAGCTCAAGTTCCGTTTCTCTTACATTTGCAAATCTAGCTGGGTTAATATCACTTATGAGGCTTAATTGGCTTTTCCCAGAAATTCTTTAGGTCTGATCTCCATTTTAATTCTTATTTTCCCTTCACAGGAGTCTGAAATACTCCAGTCTTATGTTTAGGAGGAAGATAGTATAGGGCAGGAAGGAAAAAGGAAGAATTCTCCTTCTGGAAGAAAAATCACGAGTCCAAGTCCAGAAGAGAAGGAACTATAAATACCCAGAGAGCGTGAGGAGAAGGGATCGGAGAAGAGATGAGGCTGCAGAGAAACAGAGAGAAGCTAGCCTTGAAAGTTCTGTAAAGGATTTACATTTTATCCTAAATCTTTGAGATGGTGAGGGTTTGTTTTTTTAACCTTTTAGAACGGTCTCAGACTTTTTCATGGACTCTGGACTGGAGGAGTGAAAATGAGAAGTAGAGAGAAACATGAGAAACTTAAGGCCCCAGGGAGACATCGGTGGTGACACTGGGTAGAGGAAGGAGTTGGGATGGCTAGGTGACCGTCCCAGGCTCCTTTCTCGTTGCAGTGACAGAGCACCCGACTGGAACGACTTAGGAAGGAAGGATTTATTCTGCTTGATGGTTTAGGAGACATAGTCCATCCTGACAGGGATAGTGGTAGGCGTGAATCCTGTCTGTGGCAGGGGGAGTGGGAGGCTGCTGACTCACATCACAGTAGGGCAGGAAGCAGACTGCCTGCCTACGACCCTCTCCGGCCTCTCTGGCTCTGTGCTGTCAGCTAGGCCCTGTGTTCACACCCTCCCAAGACAGCACCACCAACCGGGGACATTTCAGACTCAAGCCATAGCAGCGACCTAACACCAAGTCGTCTCTGTTTTCATCCCAGACTCTTGTCGTGCGGCTGTTAGCTGCTAGGGCGCCTTAGACTTTCTCTTTATGTGAGCTGCTTATTCAGAGGGAATTCTAGAAGCTCGGAAAATGATCTTTCCGATTGGCCCCATACGGATGCACACCAGGTCCTGCGAGGGTTACTGGGGTCCCCTGGTCGAGGGAGGAGCTGGGGGTGGGGCTCGATCACTGCCACCATCAACGCAGCTGATGCTATGCTGCTCGCGTAGCCACGTCTGGAAGGACTGTTTCTGACTGGAGCACCTATTTTTGGTGGCCAGGGAAATTGTTGTTTGTTTCGTTTTGTTTGTAGAGTTCACAGTGTCTAGTGAACGGGCGATGACGACACCTTGTTGTTCCAGGACTGGAGGTGGTGTGAGTGTGTGGTGTAGTGTGGTGGGGGAAGAAACAGGACCCTCATCTGAACCCCCGTCCTCTGTGCACATGGGGACGTTATGGGAGTCCTTGATCAGCCTGCTCTTAGCTCTCCAGTCCTCATAAGAGCTACTCCAAAAAGCAGAACAGCATTAGTAGTTTAGCATTTAAATGCTCTGCGACTTGAGGAATGATGTTGAAATTTTAGAAACAAGGTTGAAAAACAGATTTGCTGATTATACAATCTCTCCCTCCCCACCCCACCCCCCCAAAAAAATTCAGGTTTTTGTGTTGCTCTGGGGTAGGTGTCAGTAATTGGACCAGTGAAAGTGTTTCAGGGTTGAACCAAGTTGACGGACTTAGGTTGACATTTCCTTGTTAGATGGAGGGGTTAGACACCACACACATTCATCAGGATGGCCTTGTGGTGGTTGTTCTTGTGTCCAAATACAGAATAAATCATGTTGATGCTTCATCTGGGGATTATAATAAAGTTTTACTTTATGATAAAACTTAAAATCTTGAGTAAGCAGAATTGAAGTCCACTTACAAGGGACTTCCCTGTCCTTTCTGTTCATGATCTAAGTAAGAGTAACATCAGTACATTGAGACATGATCAGTTCTAAGAAATTACCAGAGTTGGATTTAAGTATAAATGAATATTTATCATAAAATTTCTTTGTAAATGGCAAAGGGAGCCAGGCATGGTGGTGCACACCTTTAACCCAGCATTCAGGAGGCTGAGAACGGAAGATTGCCTGGAGTTCAAGCCTAGATGACAGAATAAATTCCACATCAGCCTGGGTTAGAGTGAGACCCTGTTCAAAAAAACAGGAAAAGAACTAGAAAAGTCCCCAGCTTTATCGAAATACAGTTTATGTACCACACAAGACTCACCTCTTACAGCGTACAATGCAGTCAGATAACTATCTGATTCCAAAACATCTCCTCAGAGAGATTCCATGGTCATTAGCAATCACTGCACTTCCCTTCCTGTTCGTCCCCAGAAACCACTAATCTCCCTTCACCATGGATTTGTTCAGAACGTCAATTCTGAACATTTCATGTAAATGCAGTTCTATAGTATATGGCATTTTGTGTTTGTCTTTTTCACATTAATGTTTTTAGGGTCCGTTCATGTTATGGCATATCTCTCTGTATTTCATTTTTATGGCTAAATAGTATTCCATTGTATGGATATCCTAAATTTCTTTCTTCATCAGTTCAAAGGAATTCCATCTGTTTCCACTTTGGGCTATCATAAATAATGTTGCTGTGAGCATTTGTGTGCAGTGTTTGAGAGGCCATGTTTTTAATTCCTTGGGTAAGTATCTAGTAGAGGATTTCTGAGTCATGTAGGAACTATGTTTAATCTTTGAAGAGCCAGCTTTGGATTATTCATTGGGAAAATTGAGAACAGTTTCTTGTTCTTGTTGTTGTTTGGTTGGTTGTTTTTGAGGTAGGGTCTCACTCTAGCTCAGGCTGACCTGGAACTCACTCTGTGGTCCCAGGCTTCCTCGAATTCACAGTGATCCTCCTACCTTCTGAGTGCTTGGCTTGTGGAGACTTTTAGGAATACCTTAGCCAATTATTCTTTCATTCTATTTAGGTCCTGTGTCTGCTGTATGCATGTGTGTGCACATCTATGTGCCATGTACACACGAATGTGGAGGAGAGAGGGGATCAGGTGTCCTCCTTCACCGCTCTTCTGCCTTGTCTCCCTGAGACAGAGTTTCTGGACCTGGAGCTCACTGTTTTGGGGTCAGACCAGTGAGCCCTGGATAGTCTGTCTCCAACCCCCTCAGTGCTGGGTGACAGACAAGTGGGTGCTGGAGAATCAAACTTGGGCCGTCATGTTGTGCAACGAGCGTTCTTACCCACAATGACACCTCCTCAGCCTCTCAAATTCCTTTTGTGACAGGGAATTTGCTCTTTCATATAATGTAAGTGCTCACTACAACTTTGATGTATAAATATATGGACAGTATGGCAATAAATTCACTGCATCCACTTCTACTAGAGAGTGTGTTTATCCTTACAAAATTGCAAGTGGCTTTCCTATAATTCCCATTTTCATTACCTTTAGTACAGGTTTTTTAAAAGTATGAGCTATTTCACCAACAACAAGTATGTTGTTAGCCAAAAAAAGAATAATGAAGATTTGTTCATGTGTCCATTATTTATTTTTAATTCTGTTTTTCTCAGATGAACAAATAAAAGTTAGCATTACAGATATAATTGTAATCTTCTTGGTAACCTGCAGAGATCACAACCTCTGAAATGCTTTCCAATTACCAATTAGTATTTACCAACTGCTCCTAAGCCACACAACTAAAAGATAGCAGAGCTGAGATTTGAATTAGCTGTGCTTAGCTCAAAAAGGGTTGCCTTTCAATTCTGTCTGATTCCATTTAGATTAATGTGTCTATATGATGAGATAATGTCTATTTTAAATGAATAATTAAGTACATAAAGAGTCCTAGTGACTTTTCTGGTTGCTGTGACCAAAGACCTTACAAGAGGCTTATTTGGCTCACGGTTTGAGGTGCAGTCCATCCTGGCGGGGAAGCTGGTGGTGAGACCAGGAAGATGCATGCTGGTGCTTCGCTGGCTTCTCCTTTGTTCCTGTTTATTCAGCCCATGTGGAAGTGCAGCCCACACTTCCAGGTTGTGTCTTGCTCCTCATTTAAAGCTCTCTGAAAACACCCTTCAAAATTAGGTTGTGGGAGGAAAAGTTTCTTTTGGCTTACAGACTTGAGGGGACACTCCATGATGGCAGGGGAAAATGTGGCATGAGCAGAGGCTGGATATCACCTCCTAGACAACAGTAGCAGGAGATCGTGCTGAACTCTGGCAAGGGGAGCTCGTTCTAACGTCCCAGCGACACACCTCCTCCAGCAAGGCTCCAATTCCCAAGCTGCTAGCAGCGGGGGACCTAGCATTCAGAACACATGAGTTTATGGGGGACATCTAATTCAAACCCCACAACGATGAACAATCGCACAGCATTATTTAAAACTTCTTTCTTTTCCTCCTCTGTTTGCCATGCCAACTTATTTCAAACTATGGTTTTTTTAATGATATAAAGATGAGAATTATCATAGGTATCAAATTAGCATAGTTTGAGTTGTGGAAATTTTAGTGCATTTGAGGGGTTGGGGAGATGGCTCAGCATGTGAGAGGGCTTATTGCACAAGCTTGAGGAGCTGAGTGTGATCCCCAGCTCATGTGTAAAGAGATGGATGTGGCCATGCATGAAATCCCCATTCTGAGGGAGAAGGAGACATCGGTTCTCAGTGGTCAGTTCTGAGGGAGGAGGAGACATTGGTTCTTAGCGGTCAGTTCTGCAGACGAAGATATTGGTTTTCAATGGTCAACTGGTCTACGGAACAATGGCAGCCTCAGGTTCAGTTGAAGGCTCCTCCAGTGGCCCCCACATGTGTGCACAGGGCATGTGCATCTGTGTGCACCGGTGACTACACTAAGCTCATACCCCACACAAAATAAAAATACATATATTAAGATAAACACTTTTCCACCTGCCATATTTAAAATATTTTATTTATTTATTTATTTGAGAGAGAGGGGAGAGAGAGAGAGAGAGAGAAAGAGAGAGAGAGAGAGAGAGAGAGCATGCATGCCAGGGCCTCCAGCCACTGCAAAGGAATTCCAGACACATGCACCACCTTGTGCTTCTGGCTTTACATGGGTACTGGGGAGTTGAACTCCGGTCCTTCTGCTTTGCAGGCAAACGCCTTAACCACTTAAGCCATCTCTTCAGCCCAAACTATGTATTTTTTTAAAGTATAATAAAGATAGAAACTATCACAGGTATCAATTTAGTAGAGTTTACATTCTGGACATTTTCTCGTTTGTAATGAATGTGTCTATTTAGATGATTAATCCTTTGTAATGGACAGGAACTTTGTTTTAGGAGAGAGATTGCTGAGATCTCTGAGTGTTGTCAAGGAATTCCAGCCCAGGCGCTATCTGGGAGGTCTGAAGATGATTAAAGAAATGTCAAGCTGAGCTTTTTAAAGGCCTGGGTGACAGTTGGTTAGGCTAATGGAGCATAACATACAGCAGCTGCGTGGTAATTCTCCTTCTATTGTCAGATTGATTGAGTCATTATTTCAGTCTCATACATTATGGCAGAAGCAGAGAGAAGAAATTAAGGAATGAGCAGTGGCTCTGCAGCCATTCATATGAGAGAAGGGTAAGGATTCGAGCGAAGCTGAGGGGGGCCAAGCAGAAGGTTCTTGTAGAAGCTGCAGAGCCTGCAGCTTTCCTTCCTGAGCAAGGCAGGGCTCCCGGGCAGCGGGTCTGGTGTGCAGGGCTTAGCCCAGCCTCCCCTGCCCCCTTCCTCCTGGACCTTTTTCCAAGTGCAGAACCAGGACCTTTCTCGGGGAGCCAGCTCTCGGCCCCTCCTTTACTGTCCCGACCTCCTCAGTGGGGTTGTTCTCCCGCCATTCTCTCCCTTCCCCTCCATGGGAGCCCTTGGCTTTGGTTCTACTTCCCTGGGCCACTTTGTATCCCCCGCCCCAGACCCACGCATGCAAGCCTCGTTCTTCCTTTAAGAAATGAAGTGCCTGTTCTCTGCGGACCTTTCCCTGACGAATTCTGCCTAATTTCCTTCATTTATCCTGTGTGTGCAACTCACGCTGCCCTTTGGTTATCATTTGTCAGACTCTTGGAGAAAGCTCAGTTCTGTGCTGCATTAGTTTGTTAGAATAATTTATTTATTAAAGCTAAAACTTTTTTTTCTAAGGAAGAACACCTTTGGACATACTTTTTCCTGTATGCCGATTGAGTTTTATTATAATCAAAGCCAGTGAGGCCAGAGGAGCCTGGAGCTTAATTCCTGGTTAAAGAAGGAACCAGGTCTTAGGTGCTGAGGAAACAATATCGCCCTTTACTGGAAGCTGGACAAGGAGACACTGTGGTAACATGAAATATTTTATTTTTTTAAGAATATGCTCTAGTGAAGACTTTTTTTTTTTCAAAGTCGAGTCTCACTCCAGCCCAGGCTGGCCTCGATCTCACAGTGATCCTCCTATGCCTGACTCCTCAGTGCTGGAATTCAAGGCATGTGCCACCATGCCTGACTTAACTTTTCTTTCTTAAAATTTTTATTTATTTATTTGAAAGCAGAGAGTGAAAAAGAGAGAGGGGAAGAGAGAATGGACACCCCAAGGCCTCCTGCCGCCGCTTGGTGCATCTTGCTCCATGTGGGTGCTGGGGAATGGAACCAGGGGTATCAGGCTTTGCAAGCAAGCACCTTTAACTGCTAAGCCATTTCTCAGCCCCAAGATATAGTTTAATAGGGTCTCTCAGGTGTTGTGCTCTGAATCAGTTACAGGTAAGAGCAGGAAAACCAGTAAAGGGAGCTCTTCAAATAACCTGGAGAGAGGCAATGACATCAAGAGGTCCCCTGCAGCCGTGGTCCAGTACAGTGGGATTTGCAGGCAGATGAGATGATGTATTTTCCAGACAAGGAGTCAGGAATGACTCAAAGGTTTGGGTCTGAACAACTTCAATTACTGAGTCGCTACAAATCAAACTGCACTCTAATGAAGACACATGAGGTCCAGGGCAGATATCACAGGATGCGATGCTTATATGGAAGTGGAGATTTCTACCAAAGAGGTAGATCGAAATGGAATTTGAGCAAGAGGTCTTGCTGGGCATATAAACAGGCAAATGAGCAAAACATCCTTTAAAATCTTTTTTAAAATCTTTTTAAACATTACCATTCTAACAAATGTTCTGTGGAACTGCTAAGATAACTTCACATTGTGAGAAGGATTCAGGCAACTGGCTTATAAGTAACAGCGGATCAGCAAGACGTAGACCATTCGTGGAATCCTTACCTACCCATGAATGCTGCATGTATCGAGGGAGTGTGTCACAGCTACCGAGCAGCGAGAATTCAGGCACAGACTACTCCTTGCCAGCCCTCCAGCCACTCTGATATGATTTGAGGATCATGAGAAACCCTGAACAACAGCGGGGTGATGTCTCCACAGGGGCTTTTTGGTGGTCCTGGAGGCTGTGAGCCGTTGATCCTTTCCTTGCTTGGCTTTCGATGAGTGGAGAAATCAGTGCTCACTGGAGAAGATGCTAAACTGTAAATAATTACCAGGACATACGCAATATAAGAAGGCAGCATCCACATACTTGTTGACTGCTAATGCCTGACTCAGGAGGAGCTCAAAACAGAAGAAGGCCAGAATGGCAGGGGCAGTATTGCTTTGGTGGGATTCCAACTAAGACTTGACCACGGAAAGAGATGATGGGATAGAGTTTTCTCTTTAGCCTGAGAGTGGTGAGATGCCCACAAAGGCAGACAGTAGGATATATTTGAGTTCTGAATCCTTACCTAGGCTAGAATATGGTGGCTACAGCGGATTCTGGTAGGGGTCATTGTAAAAGTATTTGTACTGAAGTTTGTTGTGAGGATGGGACCTTCGAGGTGAGCTGTCTGTCCGGCAAAGAGTTGGGTGTATAGTGTTAGGTCCTGGGTAAGAAGACTGGAGAGTTCGGGGCTGTGTGGGAGTAAAAGTGCATAAACTCTGTAGGAGAGAAAGTGTGAGGAGCCGGCTAAGCACCCGCGGTGAGAAATTGGCAAGCAAGCAGGTGCAAGGGAGGGGCCAGCTGACAGAGGGGCGGGGATCAGAGCCATAAGAATATAGATGCATTTCACATTGCAGGTTAAAATTTATCAGCTGTCTATCAGTCACTTTAGCAAGTCACTTCCAGAAACAGAAATGAAAATATAACATCCATATTGAATTAAATGTATTCATATGTATATGTGCACACGTGTGTGTGTGTGTGTGTGTGTGTGTGTGTGAGCGTGCACAAGTGCATGTGTGTGTTTGCTGGGCTGTAAATGCAAAACATAAAAAGTATGAAATTTGGAGGGTTACAGTCGAACACACATCTTAACATGATGTGACAGGCAGCGTGGCCACCCAGCTCTGGAAGGGTTGGGGCTGTCTTCATCTGGTGTCCCCCAAGCAGTATGTTACATTGTGGTGCTGAGGAAATCTTGACTGGGATCATGTTGAGAAGGAATCGGGAAAAGTGGAAAGCTGACAGGTCAGGGAAGAAGTGAGTCCTTGCACTAAATGTGAACTTTAAAAGGTTTATCTTGGATGTTAACAGAAATGTTTGCAACCTGGTATTACTAACCCGAGAATCTGACTTGTTGTCTATGCTGTGGGGCTGTCACCTGGTCACCTTCAGTGTCCCATGAGTGGCATAAATAATACTTCCTGTGAAGGTTGCAGCTGCCACTCAAGGTCTTAAATTGCTTTATGAGCAGGATCTGGTGATAAGAGCCTGGCTCCGTTTGACAGGTGCCAGAGTTAAGAAGCAGCAGTGAGTGCCTGAAAGCTCTGGGCTCCGGGATGACCCCCCCACTCTTCTCGCACCCCTTCTTCGCCAAGGGAGTCAGCCAGGACGCACTCTTCCTTTGGGGCGCCCTGGCCTGTGCAGGGAGCCTGGGAGTGCGGGCTATTAATGCATCTGCTTCTGGGATTGAAAACCTCCTGAAGGAATTGGCCAAAACCAAGCTCTGTGTCACCAAGGAAACTTCGAGGCTCCTCTGGATGGTAGTTCTTTAAGAGAGGGTGACCTGTGAGCCATTTTGTGGACATGTGCCTTTCCCTGTGGCAACCTTAACGTTTTTCTTCTGGCCCCACTTCTTTGCGTTTTTTGTCCAAGTCGGGCACCAGCAGCGACCCCAGAGCCCCACTTCCTCCCATTTCTTGGAAGTGGGGGGGGGTCTTTCCCAAGAAGCTGTCAACTGCTGGGTCTGGCGGCTCCAGGACGGTGGCTGCAGAGCCCTGGCCGGGAGTCGGGTTACACCACTTGTGCCCGGTTCACACAGCGTGTTCCTCTGTCAGGGATTCCGCAAATGCCTCCCGAGGTAAAAAAGGAAAGGCGCTGCGCGGGGCGCCCAGAGCGCAGCCGTCCGTCCCTCCGTCCGTCCGTCCGTCCGTCCGTGCGTCCCGCCGCGGCCCCTCGGGTCCCCATGCCGCTGCGCCGCGCGCTCCGGGGGTGAGGGGCGATCCGATCGGAATGCTCCTCCCCATGGGTCGCCCACCATGTCTAATGGATATCGCACTCTGTCCCAGCACCTCAATGACCTGAAGAAGGAGAACTTCAGCCTCAAGCTGCGCATCTACTTCCTGGAGGAGCGCATGCAGCAGAAGTATGAGACCAGCCGGGAGGACGTCTACAAACGGGTGAGTGCCGGGCTCCCCCGCCCCGGGGGGCTCCATAGAGCAGGACCAGCGCGTCCCCCCCCCCCCGGGCTCTCCAACCCACCCGGGGAGCTGTGACTGCGCGCTTCTCCCCCGCAGTGGGATGGGAAAGCGGGCGATTTGCATTGATGAGCAAGCAGGGGCCCAGGAGGTGGCTCCCCAAAGTCTGGATACAGGGGAAGATACAGGGTGACCGAAGGGAGAGATTCCGGTTCGCTTTGGCAGATGAGCTTTGGAGCAGGGCTCAGGTGGGGTGGGAGGGAGGGCTTCCCTGCGTGGGGGGCTGTCTGAGGGTGAGATGACCCCGCATCTTGGTCCTCCTTGGGTCACACAGATTAAGTTTCTTGGTGGGTCACCACCACATTGATTTCCTCGGGCTATGAGTGTCTGGGCAAGAGGGTCCAAAGTAGTCTGAGTACCCGGGCCTGGCTGTCCCAGGCTTTCTTAAAGGATTCATGTTAATACCAGCTGTTCACACCGGACAGAGACACAAGGTTCCTTGGCCCAGACTGTCCAGATGAAACGCTTTAGAGGCAGAAAAATATAATTTGGATGAGAAATAACTGATGTCTGTGAGACTTTTAAATAGACGGGGCATGTCCTGAGTGTTCGTTCAAGTTTTAATTTGGCTTTTACTGAGACTCCTTTAGGTCCCTTTCATCTCTCCCCCCAGCCAGAGCAAGTTACCTCCTCCTGGGAGTTAGTGGCCAGAGGTCCAAGAGAGCTCGTAGGTTAGAGGTGGAGGCAGGGGGAGGATGCGTGGCAGTGTGGGGCTCCGGCTAAGGAGCACGTTTCCCCATCAGCTGTTCCAGAGCAAGGCAAAGGGGTGACTTCTTGGGTCATTAGGCCTGACCTGAGTCGCAGAGTCACTGGTGGAAGAGGCAGTCTCCGGAAATGTTTTCACTGCAATTGCTTCTGTGATGAGTGAGATTGTAGGAGCCGCCTCAGGGGTTAGCTGTCACATGTAGAGGTGACAATTCTTTTACTCAGTCCAGTCTTGTGCAGGAGGTGAAGACGGCCCATCCCTGCTTGGTCTTCTGTGTGAGCCGCCTAGATGACCACTGTTGTGGATCTCAGTCCACCGAGTCCCATCCTCACCCGGGTAAACAAGGCTCCGCTCACCTGCCTGTCACATGGCTCTTCTCATTCGGTTTCGGTTACTTGAAAAGCACTGAAGGCTTGGGTTAAAAGCTGGGGTGTGATCCCATTGGTAGTGCTTCCTCAGCATGCATGAGGCCATGGGTTCGACCCCAGCACCACGTAAACTTGATGTGGTAGTGCACACCTGAAGGAGGGCAAGGTCATCCTTGGCTACATAATGAGTTTGGGGCCAGTCTAGTCTACATAAGTCTTTGTCTCAAATGAAAAGGCTTAAAATGCTTATTTTATCTGGGCAGCAGACCATGTAAAGCCATTGGTTTGTCATCCTGGGATTATAGGCATGAGCCACCAGGCCTAATTCAGTGATTTACATTATAGTTGAAGTAAGCCTGTCACACTGTGTAGCGATGAGGGATTGATAGAAACACAGAGGTTCTGTTTGGATGAAAGGACTGGGAATTCAGAGACCGCTGCATCAACCGGGGACCTGACCAGCTATGTGACCTCTGGAACCTGTTCCAGCCTCTCTAGAACTGGTGCTGCCGGCACTGAGAATGATCTGTTGTGTGAATAAATGCAGCCATGAAGAGGAAATGAATTCTTGGTAAACCTAATCACATCACACTTGGAGGAGAGAGCAGGCATTCCGTTCTACTAGCAGTTATTATAATCTTCAAAGTGAAGTAGAAGCTGGCCCTTCTGTGTGTTCTCTCTCACAGAGGCTTCTCAGGCCCATGCTGGCTTTCCCAGCATGATTCCCAAGGTTAGAGGCAGTGTGGACCAAGGACACTGGGGTGGGGTGCCATGCCCAGAATCACGTGGTGAGTCACGTGGTTCTTAAGAGCCCTAGACCCTGCTCTGTTACCAGCTGAGCATGATTTTTCTCCAGGGTTGAAAGAATGCTTCTTTAAAAATAAATACCGCGAAAATATTAAATCTCTGAAAATTTGAATGTCCTATGAGTAATTCTTTAAAGAAAGCCAGTACTTATGAAAACACATCAGTGGACTGTGAACTGTTTCGTTTGTTAAGATTCGGGTAGTTAAGAAAAAAATCACTATGTGGTGAGAGATGAAACCTTTTGCCACGGCATCTTCGAGGCAGGTGCTCCTCCAGGTGGCTGGTTGGGAGGTTGGACGGATGAAGGATATAATCCTTCCTTGTAAAGGAAGCTGCATGGACTTATTGTGAGACAGGCTGTCAGAGCTCGAGTTAGGCTGAAGCCTGGAAGTGTCGACTCCAAAGCAAAGTCAATTGAAGGGACTGAAGGTTTTCCTTCCTTTTGGCTGTTTCTACCAGCCATGGACTGATCAAGTAAGTTAGCACAGCACATAAGATTGCTTATAAAGACTGGCTGTTTTCCTTTAGTGTTAAATAAACTCTCTTTGAAGTTTTATTTGTTTAAAAATGTTAGTAATATTTGTTTTTCAGTAGGAAGAGGCTATTCAGAGCCTTACCGTGGATAAGTGAGGAGAGGGAACTCACAGCGATCCTCCTCGCTCTGCCTTCCCAGGGCTGGGATTAAAGGCGTGCGCCACCACGCCCAGTGGCAGAGACCATTTTGAATACATAAAGCCAGCCAAGGAGAAGCCCTTGCAGGACATACAGCTCCCAACTCTGGAGCAAAAGGAAAGGCAAATGCTATGAGGGGTCCACAGCTGAGAAGGGCCACTGGGAGCCCAGCTGGTTAGCATGACTGGCCGGCAGCTGCCGTGCTCTTGGCTGACGTCCTGGTTGCTGTTACCTAACGTGCGTCTTCTCTTATTAGCCCAACGCCACTAGAAACTGGCCCGGGAATGTCTGAGATGCACTGCTGTCTCTTCAGCACAGAGAAAACAACCAGCCAGTCTTCTGCCCAGGATTGCTCTCTTAATCAGCTTGTCTGAATTTCGAATTAGCCAAGTTTGTTAAAAGATTTAAAGTTCCATTCTGAGGATGGAATCAACACTGCAGCAGATCCAATAGCAGAAGAGAACAGAGAAATAGAATGTTGCCACCCTGGGCCAGATAGCCATGTTTAACTATCCTTACCAATGATTGTTGGAAAGTTTATTGGATTCGGCCTTTAGAAAGAGCAGAGAGAAGGGTCTTCCATTGTTTTATGAGCCTTAAACTGCCTAACTCGTTTGAGACAAAAATGTCTTTAGTATTCTTATCTTTGACATTGAATTACCCTTTTCCTGGGCAATCCTTGAGGTTGTACGCAGCGTACTTCGGTAGCTGTGGTGAAGAGCTTACTGCTTCTTCTATCCTGGGATCCTGGCAGACCTGGCATGGAATCCCGCTTCTGCCCCTCGCTGCCTGTGTTGACTTGGGCAAACATAAGCATATGTCAATGAAGGACCATATGTGATGGCAGCCCGAAGATTTTCATGAAGCTGAAAAATCCCTTTGTAACGCTTTAGGGCGATGCTCAACCACTCGCTGGTGGTGGTGCTGCTCTGCGCCAGCCTTCTGTGCCCCCTTGTGTGCAGCACACATCCCTGTGCACAGAATGTAGCATCGGTCACCACACAGGAGCATATTCCTACCTTATGTGCTTACTATTCTAGAAGTTTATGTTTGTTGTAGAGTGCATTCCTCCTCCCTATCAAAACAAACAAGTTAACTTTAGGACAGCCTCAGCAGGTCCTCCAGGAAGGTTATTACAGGAGGTGACAGGTTTCATGTGTGCTGTTTGTGGCCCAAAAAGTGCCACCGGTGGGACAGGCTGGGAGGAGAGACGGTTTACTTGTTGATACTAGATAGGCCTGGTGTGTGTGTGTGTGTGTATGTGTGTGTGTGTGTGTTTGCATCTCTGTTTTTTAACAAAAAAATTGAAAAGAAGAAAATAAAAATTTGAAACAAAAAAACTTAATTGGAGCTGGAGAAATGGCTCAGTGGCCAAGGCACTTGCCTGGAAAGCCTAATGACCTGGGTTCTAGTTCCCCGTGCCCAGGCAAAGCCAGATACACAAACCTGCACATGCGTCTGGAATTCTTTGCAGCAGCTGGAGGCCCTAGAGCACCCGTTCTCTCTCTCTCCTCTCTCTCTGCTTGCAAATAAATAAAGATATTTTTAAAAAGAAAAACATAGAGGGGCTGGAGAGATGGCTTAGTGGATAAGGTAGTTGCTTCCAGTGCCTAAGGCCCCGGTTCAATTCCCCAGTACCCACATACGCCAGACCCACAAGGTGGTGGCCCTGGTGCCTGGTGTTCTCTCTCTCTCTCTCTCTCTCTCTCTCTCTCTCTCTCTCTCTCTCTCTCTCTCTCTCTGCATTTCTCTGCTTGAAAAATGAATAAATAAAATGTTTTTTTAAAAAAAGAAAAACATAGAATAAGGATATAAATAAAAATATTTCATAGATGCAGTCTATTTGTGTTCTAAGTTATTATAAAGGACCAAAAAGATTTAAAAAAACACATTATAGTAAGCACAGACTAGTTGATTACTGAAAATAATATTTTTTAACTTTTTATTGACCTAAATAAATACAGACAATACACCATGATGATGATCCCCTCCTTCAACTTCTCTTTTCCCCCTCCAACGTCCCCCACCCACTGAATTCCTTCCTCTTTCCTATTTTGATGTCATCATTTTCCTCCTGTTATTCAGGTCTTCGGCAGGTAGTGTCAGCCAGTGTGAGTCGTGACTGTTAAGGTCACTTTGTGTCTGGAGGACGGCACTGGAAGCAGTCCTCCCCTTCCTTTGGCTCTTACGTTCTTTCCACCACCTCTTCCGCAACGGTCCCTGAGCCTTGGAGGCTGTGATCGAGATGTCCCAGGGCCGAACACTCCACTGTCACTTCTTCTCAGCACTTTGATGAGTTTTGAGTGACCCCAGTGGCCACTGCCATTTGAAAAAAAAAAAGAAAGAAAAAGAAGTTTCTCTAACCAAAAGTGAGGGTAGCACTAATATATGGGCATAAATATAAGTGTTTTCAAGGCAGTTTGGTGGACATAATATACCCATTTAGCCAGACAACAGTAGTCATTACTCCCCTAGGGCTTAGGACCTCCCCAGCCATAGGTTTTTTTCAGAACCAGGCATGAATTCCCTCCTATGGAGTAGGCCTCCAATCCAATCAGAGCAGTTGGTTTCCCTCATAACAGACAAGCCACCATTGCACCAGTTGGTACATTTGGCCTGGCTGTTCATCCATGAAGCTTGCAGGGTCCACTTTCAGTTAATACTGCTGCTGACTTCACTCCTCCCAAAGGCCGCTACATAACTCTTCAGCATTCTGACAGCCAGTCAGTAGGGAGGAAGCTTCCAGATCAGGTCCAGCTTTAATTATTTGTATTGTTTTCAGCAATAGGGTCTTACCATCTAGTTCTGGTGGGCAACCAAGAGCCTTGGCAGGAGCCTGTAATGTTTTAGGGGCCTCAGAGGCCTCTTTGACCAACACTTGCTGGAAGGTATGTACTCCTGACACTGAAAAATTTCTAAAACAATCTGTGGCTTCTGGACACAACGTTCCCCACCTCCGCAAGATGCTTCTCCAAAACCCTCTCTTTTCAACATAGCTAGCAAAGAAGGAGGCTTCCATATGGTTTATTCATAGCCTCTTAAATTTTGATCAACCCTCCTCCACCCTTCCTTTACCCGATCCCTTCCCCTGATCCCATTTAGACCTTTCCACCCCCAATAACCTACAACTCTGCTTACGTATCTTTAAGTCCTCCCTCTCTTCCTTCCCTAATAGCCCCTTTCTAGCTTCCTGGCCTTTACTTACTCCAAGTCCTACACAAAGCTAAACATTTAAAGCTAGCGTCCACATACAAGAGAGGAAACCAATTTTAAGAGTAGATTTGGTGTAGCCTAACTAAACCGTGTACAGTAATGGTCGTCCCGGGCGCTTACCTCTCAGCAGCTCACACCAGGGCAACTTCCTGGCCTGCAAGCTCCATCCATTGCAAGGGCCCTGATAGTTCTACTGATGCACGACATTGCTGCTTACCTTTTCTGTGTAGATACAGCAGTCCCACTGTGCTGGCGTTCAGCATGCTGTACAGGTGACCTCGGAGTAGAGTAGGCTATAGCAACCAGGTTTATAT